>JAQIWG010004408.1:0-16074 GCA_034695025.1 Chamaedrilus cognettii | reverse complement strand
AACTCACGTTTCTTGTTCTTTTGCAGGAACTATTGGCTTCTTTGCCTGTCTGTGGTTCGTTACGAAGATCTACAGTGTTGTGAAGGTGGATTAGCGACTTTATGGGTGATTAGTGATTTACGCGCTAGATAAATAGCGTTGACTAGTTGGACGTTATTTGACCTGTTAAACGAAAGGGCTGTTTGGTTCGGCGAGTGAACGCGACGTAAAACGCTTGTTAATAATAATCAGGCACTGTGGATTACATGGGGGAACGTTAACGTTGAAGCTATATGCAATAAAAAGTGCGCGGAATTGGCTTTTTTTGCATGAGTTGTGTGTGAATAGTTTTCTTTTAACAGTCATACGTTTTACGTTGAAAAAGCAGTCGACTCTTAAACAGTTAAAAAAAACTTTTTTATGCAATATCCTTTTTGGGCGATCCTAAACATCACATATTAGCAAGCATTATTGCGAGCATCGAGGAGTTAAATTTTAGGTCTCACACGTCTCAAATACAGCTAACTAGCTACCTGTGAAATTTTGCCTTACAAATGCGAGATGTATATTATCAACCTTTTCTACCCAATGGCGCAAATTATTAATAAAATTTAGGGAAATAAATTAATGAAATTATGGTGCTTTGGCAATCTGAATAATTTAGGAAGCATTCAACTTCCAAAATTATCCACATTACCAAAGCACCATAATTTTATTAATTTATTTTCCAAATTTTATGAATAATTTGCGTTTTATTTTGTATAGAAAAAGTAAAAGCTCTCTGTTTCAATTATTAGCCGATATCTAAGGTGTCTGGTATTTTTTGGTTATTGGCTACTGATGGTGTTCTCTTTCATATCTGATCAGTGAAATAAATCGAAGAAATAAAGTGTTTCTCATATTAAGATGCGTATCTTCATATTTGGACGCGTGCCTCGTAAATTATTTTATGATTTCGTAATGTTCTTGTTTCCGATTTAACACGCGAGTGAAACCGAATTAACGTGTCCATGTGTGGTGGCTTCTTGTGGCTAGTGTTGAATCTAATTGAACACTGGCCATCCGTTGCATATTGCTCTGGATCGGATTTTCGTTGCTTTTGTCACGATTCTAATTTCTGCGTTATTTTGTACATTGTGTTATAATATTGTTAATTGTTTGTGATTGTTATATAGTATAGTGCATCAGTTTTGACATTCCTTCATATAGGCTTAGGCCGGGTTTTACATGAGTGTTAAATCTGATTCTGAGGATATGATGTCTGATCTACTCGGCACATTACTCATCTACGATTTTGTAATTTGACGTGCTTTGTTGCCTAGATCTAAACCTTAGATTTAAATGGCAACGCTTGATCGAAGAAGCCGGCTTTAGTGTTTTATTATCCGCATATAGATCCCAAAATTGTGCATGCTTGCGTGTGTAGTTTGAATAGTTTATAAACAAAATTCAATAATACGGAAGTGGAGAGTTCATAGACAAAGTGCTCCCCTGTGTAATATCCATTGTGACTGATTTGGCATTCTAACTGATCTAACATATGGATGCAAATGAAGGATGATTCACAACAGTGTCCTTCTATAGGCTTGCGCAGTTAGCGTCACTATTCAGTCTTGAGATTAGGGACATGTGAACCACCGTGTGTGTTGTGAGTTGTTCACACCTCTGAAAGTATTGTAAGAACAAAGTAACGCGTTTAATAAACAATGCCCGCCCAAGCCATGCTTGATTTTGTTGTGGGTGTTGCGCAAACGTTCGTAGTTTCTAGGTGGTTTTGTTTTGCGTTTCACTGTAGGTCTTGGACATTGCGATCTCGCATTTTATTTTATGCTACGCGCGTGCAAATGTTCACGCACAAATGCGCGCGCAAGCGTGCTTTGCTTGCACCTGCTGTCCTGTTTCAGCACATCAATGCACAATAAAGGTTTAAAAGTTGAAGTTTTCAATGAATTAAATTGAAGCAGCGCGCTGAATATTTTCAATTAGTTTATTTCTGAATTTACTGCACGCTTTGTGTCATAATTCGGCCTGCTGGTTTTGATTCGCTAATTACCCGCAGCGCAGTTCTGCTGTTATGATATTTATATAAATATATATTTTTATTATCGTAAAGCTAACCTAAGGGGTTATCCATTTATTGCGTCACTACTTTTTAGACAATTTTGACCCCACCCTCTCTGTCATCAAGCGTGACCAGACCTCCGACCCCTCGCCCCCCCCCATTCCAGTGGTGACGTGATAAATAGATGACCCTTAAAGCTAATCTAAAACAAAAAATTCTTGGTTTAATCTATTTTAAGCTTAACCGTAACTGTTTTCTAGCCTTATAACAACAGAATAACAGAATGAAATTTTTTTTTTAAATACCAGGCGAAAAATTGGGAGATGCTAAAAATTAATCACTTCTAATCATTCACTACGTCTTGTTAAATAAGTGGGAACTGAGAACTGTTTGTTACTGATCATGTTTGTTTGTTTACTTGTTGTTCTCATGGCTGTTCATTGTAATTCTAACATTATAAACCCTACATTTGTTTTAAAACGAAAACACTGCAACGGAAGAATAACTTCACTACCTTTAAGTACCTAGGCTCTTGCGTTTTAAATTCTGCATTAGCATTAGCTTCTGGCCTAGTGAACTCGGTAATGTATACGAAGACTTTTTTATAACTTGTTAGGAAGATACAAGAACACAATTTTGACAGGCTTACTATCACTGCATCACAATTTCTGAGAATAAATCTCGTTATGGGGCTACAAAAAATGTAAAACAATAATTTAAGACAAGCATTCATTTATAGTAATATCAATATCCTGGAATGTTCTTACAGCCTTCCCGCGACAGCCCTGATATTGTTTGAAGCGTTGGATATCCTGTTATTTAAACTTATTTTATGTAGGCGGGAGAGTGCAGTCTGAGGCCCCGAAAAATAATCCAAGCCCGCCATGTTTTTGACGGGCTTGTATTACTAGTATTTGTGACGTCACGTGTAGGCCTACCAATTCTGTGAGGCCTACTTGCTCGCTGGCAGCAGATGCTTCTGCCTCAGCCACTCATAGCAATCTGTCTCACTCTCGCACTACATCGTCACAGTCTATCTCATCAAATTGACCTACTTTAGAGCAATCAAACAATCTTCTTTTATAATTAGGTAAGGTCAGGTCATCTTGCGTCAATTTGACACGGTGAATTTTAACTCAGTTATTGGAGTGCTGTGAGTGTGTAGATTTAAAATACCAGTGGGATGGATGATTAAAAAAGCAGAAGGATACAGAGGCAAAAAATGCAAAAATTGACAATTATTCGCAAAAATGGTTCGAAAAAAACGGGATTATCGAGATTTAGGATACGGATGAGCGGTGGATAACTGACCCCTGACTTGTGGATTATTGTGGATTAACGCGCGATCAGAATCAATGGTGAAGTGATGTCGCTCTTGTGCGTTTGCGGTAAGCTGACATGATTGTAATAATTATTATTTGAGATACGAATAGCCGAATTAAATGCAATTGATTAGTAGTTTTGGCTGAATCTTACGGTATTACTTTTAATTTTGATTGCTATCAGATCCGTGATAATGACTAAAGACCCAAAGCATTAATAAACGTAATATCAGGTTGTTACGTCCGCAAATAGCCAGGCCTATATTATAGCCAGGTACGTGCAACCCCCACGCCTCGGCAAAAATTTTGAGTCCCTTTTGTGCACCCTCGGCAAAGATGGCTTAAATTCGTCCGCTTTGCACATTCATTAGGGTGGAGTGCAATATAGAAGTTTAAGGTGCTATCTCACGCTTCTCTTGATGAGTTTCGTATGGGTTACGCGATTTTCAGCGTTCGTAATCGTAACTATCTTGAACACAGGTAGCTAGCTAGCTGTTCTCTGAGATAGGGATGTTATCATTGGTGAGCCTTCCGGAGGACAACCAAGATTGTTTGCAATAAAGCCAACAATGTGGCACAATCAGTTCAAATGTATTCATATTATTCATGGTTTGGAGTCGTTTTAATTAATGCTTCAAATATTATCTCATGGTCACTTCAACACAACATTGTTCATGGCTGCAAATGGCCTACCCCTGCATAAGCGAGGAATACGACCACAAAACGCGAGTGTTTAACTCCAGCTTATCGGTGTACTGGCTCTCATAATATTGAATGTACAATTAGGCTTCAAGTTCAGGAGCTTAAAACCAGCTGCTATTAGAAATTCATGCTGTGGTGCTATTTTATTTTAGTTTTCATGACTCCATCGTAGTCTCCATGTGGTACATTATTCATGTTTATCATTGCTGCTGGTGTATTTTGGTCTCCAAAGATCCTATTTATGAATAGCATTCTAAAACAAACTGACTTATATTAATAATTATGATCAGAATGTCTGAATATATTATGCGGATTTGCTATGCAATTTGCTATGCAATTTGCGATGCAATTTGCTATGCAATTTGCTATGCAATTTGCTATGCAATTTGCTATGCAATTTGCTATGCAATTTGCTATGCAATTTGACCCCTTTTGCAAATCAAACACAAATCTGATTCTCAATATTTGCGAATCAAAAACAGTGTAAATCAAGGTTCAATAAACCGACGAGTGGCAGACCAGGCACTGACCTGACTTTCAGTTCACGTGCGGCTTAATCAGTAACGTAGTCCTATCTACTGTATGAAATTGTGAGACATTTAAAAACTTTTAAAGACTACCTATAAAAAATGACTCAGCAGTTAGGCCTTTGTGTAATCCCTTGGGCGATATTAAGACGATTTGAAAACTGCTAATTAATCAAATTTGTGAAACTGCTAATCAAAATCGAATTTTATTAGCAAAACTGCTAGTCAATTTTCTGAGCTTTTATTCAGGCCCGATTATGATCTCTACCCTATTTTGTTAAGTAATTGAATAAGCTGTGTATCAATATTTGAGATACGCCTTATGCTTAACTTTAGCATAGAATATGACTAATTCTCTATTCGCAGATCAGCTGCCGCTGTGTGATTTACCTGCCGTGAGGTATCTAGATGATCGAATAGTTTATGGGATGATTTATTGATAATTAATGAACATCATCAAAAATATTTAAATCTTCACGCTAATTTGACGAAAGCGCTTTGCTTACGATATAGATTTTGAATTCGAATCATGGTACGGGTAATATATTTGTTTGTATAGCATTGGGTTAGCATAGGGTTAGTTTGGGGTTAGCTTAGGGTTAGTTTAGGGTTAGTTTAGGGTTAGTTTATGCGTAGATTAGGGTTTTGTTACTTCTTTCTCTGGGTCCGTGTGCAATCTACAATTTGTCAGGAATTCTAGACGCAAGTCTTGCTGAACGCTGCAGCAGTAAGCCTAGAAACAGCCCATGGTATATAGTGGCGCCTAGAAGCATAGCAAAACATGATGCTTAGCACTAGGGGAGAGATGTGGGTGTAGGCAAAATGTGTTCTTTGCGTAATTTTAAGGGTTGGAGTTGGGATTAAGTTACGGTTAGTTTTAGAGGTAGGTTTCGGGCTGGTTTTTGGGTTTTAGGTTATAGGGTTTGTGGTTTAGGTAGGGGTTGGATTTAAAAGAAATCCTTTTTGCTGCGTTACTAGCGGTGAGTGCCCATGGTTAAGCATCCGCCGACTGTCCAGTAGCGATGGCGCGACCTTGCAGATGAATGCTCCAATCTGCATTTGTAACGGCGTCTATTGCTCACACTTTCACATCCACGGCTTTGTGTTAGACTGCAGCGGAACAGCAGTAGCCTTGCGAGGGGGGGGGGGGGGAGGCGGTGCAGGGATAATGGCTCCGCATTCAGGGGACGTCAAGGAAGCGAAGAAGAAATAAAAAATGGGAAGCGATCTAATGGAAAGATTAACGCAGAAAAAACAGGAAAATAGTAAAATTTGTGACTCGGCTCTCGCTCCTCGGCCATAGTTAGTTGATTAATGATGAGACATTACTCTTGACGCTTTGTTCTTGAAGCGTCGTTCCCTCCCCCCTCTTCCTTACCCCCGCTCATAAGTTCTCAGTTCTGAAACATTGGAGAAACATTGTGGTCTGCAAAACGCTTTCAGGGGGCGCCAAATTTAAACTGTTGCAAGCGGATCATTTCACTGTAAGCCTAGGTTACAGCGGAAGGAATCCTTAGCACCCCGGCTCCAGTTGCTCTCGCTATGCTACCAGTGATATTTTTATTAATGGTATTTGAATAAGGAATTGAATTAGAAATCAATTTTTTGGGAGAAGTGGAATTAAGAATGGAAATCATTTGAGAATTGAATTAGAAATTGCAGTACTTGAACGCTACGGTACTGCAGTGAGACCCAGTGTGGGTGGGGTCCGCTTGAGATGTGAACGCTTGATCGTCCGGACGTGTGTCGAGATCTGTTCATCACTCTGACCTGTAGGAGGACTGCTGCAGTGAGAGAGAGCGTGGGATGTATATGAGCCCATTTGTGTAGGCTTATCCGGTATGCTCTCTCGTGGTGTTTATGATGAAGAATTTGTGGGCGTTTACACCTAAACAGAGGTGTTTAAGCCTCCGCCGGCCCGCAGGGGCTAAAGTGAAATATGGAGGGTGGGGGAGTCCCATATCTTAAAAAAAATGACATGCCAATTTATCAGAAAAATATACCGATCTCACGCAGAAATAATTGAATTTCTATTATGTGAAGCACACATCGTATACAAATACATACTATGTAGCAAAAATATCCAAGATCTTTGAATCCTAATACATGCTTCACACAAGCCACATGATTATTATGCTTTTTTTAAAGTATGTTCCATGATCAGGTACCGGATCCCATACTCACATATTTGAGGTGTAGGGTTCCATATTTCAGGTGTCTGAGACTCAGCGGACCCGGCCCACTTTGACCACTTAAAGGTTGCCCTGTGAGAAATTGCTGCTGCAGTAACCGTCTGCCCCCCCTAATTCTGGATTAGTGGAGTACAAAGTCGTGTTCGACAGTGCAGCAATAGCCAATCATCTAGATAAAAATCTACTGAGTATAATTTTAACGATCCTATTCTTAGAGTGCACCTGCAATTTCTTAGTTATCTTTCTCTCATCATCTTAAATTATTTTGGCTGTCAAATACTTGGCAATCAATTCAGGTATAAAGCAATGAATACTCCAGGTCTCTAAATTAAATGAATTTGAATAATAGCCTATTGTCTCATGGAAAAAAGAACGGCTGTCTCGAGGAGGCGGTTGATTGAATATGCAATGCATGACTGCATGATTGAAACAGCTCTGCCATTCTCTGTCGTCCTAGCGGTATCCTGCCATGTTTGTCATCATTTACGCTTTTTTGGAACTTGTAGGCCTATGTCTCATGAATTTTTGTAGGTCTGCATAAATATAATTTTGAGGCTTGGAAAGTTAGTTAATTTTGAACAGATTATCTATTGTAAGCGTGATTTTGTTATGGGAGATACATGTACGTTGTCATCGTGATGAACTTTACATGATTTTGATTTTGAATTGTATCAAACTATTTCTGTTGATATTCTTGTTTTGTTTCAAAGTAAAATCGGATCTTCGTAAAAGAAGCGTAACAATAATTTTGCATTTTAATTACATTTCAGTGAAGAAGGCCAGATTGGATGGATCACCTGGTAAGTTGATCTAACTCTCATTTTAACTAAATACTAACGTAGTTAGTGCTATTATATAGAACTTTGTATATAAATATTTATTTGATCACGAGGACAGACATGCGGACAAAGAACATGATAGTGCAAAAAGCAATAAGCTACAAGTGCAAAATAGTCAATCTGACTACACGCGACAAGCATAGCCAGCCCGACAAACGACATAATGTGCCAAATAAATGCGGGTCATTAGTTTAATTTGCTCACCGTGTCCAAAGTTAACGAAATTTTAAATATAGGAAATAGTCAATTTGAGTCCCCAAGTATAGGCACCTTTCAAAAACGCGAGGAATACGGCCCATACCGCCTGTCTGCGATCCCTAAAGTTGATATTTTAGTCAGCGTGATACTTTTTAAACAAAGCCCTAAGATCACCACCCCCGCCCCCCGACAACAGCCCCAAAATGAGGTTCGGGGACTAATAGTCAATGGAGCGATATTTACCTCACGGCTTTTGATTCGGATGCTCGGTACGAACGCTGTACTTTCTAACAAAAACCTGTTTAGTACAATGGTGATCGATTCGTTTCTACGGACCCTAGATCTCTGCGGTCAGACTTGCCAAAATTGTACAAATATTATAGGCTGCCAAACAGTCGATTGCTCCATCTGAGTCGAGTCAATTATACAATCTGTTCACCGCCGGTGTGCCTTTAGATCATAGGCAGGCTTCGCTAATTTTTTGATTTTTTGGATTTTTTATTTCGTTTGTCGCTTCAGATAAGTTTCACACGTACGTCACCCTCAAGCTGCAGAATGTCAAATCGACCACGATCGCAGTCAAAGGAAGCAATCCAAGCTGGGAGCAGGACTTCATGTTGTAAGTTTTGCTTAATTCTAAGGAAATCGTTTTTTCCAAGTAGACAAGCGTTGAATATTTGAATCGAAGCGTTGTTGTTTGAATTCTTTTTCAAATATTTCGCGTGCATTGTATAACCTACGGGGTTGAATCTACCGATCGCTAAAAAATCTCCCCCAAAAATTGTTTGACAGTTCACAAAAAATGTTTCTTACTTGGCAAAAATCTTTCTCAAAATTTTTAATGGTACTTGGTCCTTAGAAGTTCAATTACTGATTCTATCGTGATGAACCAGTGCAATCAATTTAATATTCCAGAAGAGACGTCTGACAGGATGATTGATAGTAAAAAATGCAAGGCCTAGTGAGAAACCAATTCTTTTGTGTGCGCATTTTTCTGCAAATATTTTTTTGGGATCTAGAGGCACTGATTGTATATATGTTGAACTTGAAACTTACCAAAATGTGTCGTGTAAACGGAAAAGCATCCTTTTTGCTTTATCGTAGGGGCGAAGGAAGTGCACCACTCTAGCATGACTACATACGGGATCCTATTAAATTGATTATTTTTAGCGTCGGATAAAATAAATTTATTGAAAAGAAATGACAAAATATCTAATTTATTACGCTAACAAAATTTCGTTTCTTCAGCCTATTTTTAAACTGCACCCTTGTTTAAAGTCAATGGTATATTGTTGATTTGGAGAAAATACAAAACTCGAAGCTGACTTCAATTCTGATGATAATTTTGTGATGGATTAGAGGCTTGGTTCAAAGCCAACACAAAGTTATTAGCAATCCCACAGCTCTCAGAAGTGAAGGGATATTTGTGTGTTGATACGAGTTAGCGAGTTTCATTATTTATTTAGTATAAATATTTAACCACGTTTTCTCTTTCTACTTTTCTTCCGACGCTGCAGCGCAACGATAATAGCAGGTGCGGACCGCAGTGTAATTACTTCTCTCGACGCATGCTATCGGAGAAGATGAATGGGGGCGTGTGGCACGGTTATTCAGATGAACTTGCAGTTTATCAAGATTCAAGTTGAGAGAGGGGGCGGGAGAAAAAAACGAAACAGTTGATGAAAGCGGTCAAAAAATCATTAGCCCTGTAAGAGATCACCCGGTGGTTTTGTGGGGTGGATGAGGACAATTTTCTGATGGCGTTAAAACTGCCAACTCCACTCAAATTGACCCCCCTGACCTCTGGTTGTTTTGGTCGGTCCTAGGTCGGTCTCTCTGCTGATCAGTCTTGACGTCACTTGTTGTGTTCAAATCAAATCAAATCAATACATTATGTGTTGTTATACGTGTGTATGTGTTGTACATGTATTGAGTCGAGCACCTGTGATGATAAGGGTCATGATAAGCTTGAAACTTGCCCGTGGGAGACCCTCAAATTCTTCTGGACCTCTGATCCTCTCTCTGGTTGAGGTTTCAGGACCGTCTTTAGTAGCAAAGACTGTTACAGTCCAAAGAACCTCTCCCTTCTTTAGTCCTTTTTGCGACTTACCCAGACGAACTCTGGGCTGTAGGTTATTCTCTTGTTACCCCAGTCTGTAGGAGTAAGGACCCATAGTAAGCTGCACCTGATCTGTTAGATTTGTTACAAACGCTTAGGCCTACAAGAATGACGTCGCTGGCATGAATGGTAATCACTCTGCAAGGCGTGTGCTGGTGCATGCTTGCAGCGTCAACAGTAGCCTACTAGCGCACGCAGCGTTGAGCGCATACACTATAGAGCCTAAACTAGGAGGCATGCACTGCCGTGTAGCACGCTGCAGCCTGCCGTGGGTCGGCGATCGATAAAATGTGAATCATTTATCGACTATGGTTGCTGTACACTTCTGAGCGGGCATATGCTACTAGGTTTAGTTCACGCTGTAGGGCTGGTCGTTGGAGTCACGGTGAGACTTGGGAGTCGTCATCGGCACTCGCCACGTTGATCAAATACAGATTGTGGCTTGTTGTCGGAGACGCGATGCTTATTCAGTTTATTCAAGGGGCATTCCTGTGAATACATGCTTGTGGCCTATTGAGCCTCTGTATACATGATGTGGCCCATTGAGCCTATGTAAACATGCTTGTGGCATATTTTGTACATCTGTGGGTATGTGAGTCTAGAATATGTTTAATTGTGCAGCGTTGAATTTGTCATGTAAACATTTAAAGGCATATTGGTACCGTTACCCTGTATAGATCAAAATTGTGATGAAATTTCAGTTGTATATGTGAACGGATTTTCTGTGTCTTTTAGCGATTGAAGGGGCTCATAAATTGAGCTTATTGAGCTTACTGACTCCAGAAGAGATCAAGAAGTGAAGGTCTTATCTTTCCATAGTTTTAGTCTTTTAGTTTATTGATAGCCTTATACATATGCCCGGTAATAGCTTTTGTTGATAGAGTCTTGTATAGAATGAGTGAATATATTGATAATCCGAAGTTTTTAAAGCGTAGTTGTGCTTTGTGCATTCAGCTGAAAATGGCAATACTAAGTTCTGTAGAATTTGAACAGAGCGCGTGTGTGGTTGTTCAGATGTGTATCTCTTCTTTCCTTATTCGGTGACAAGAGTGGAGCTGTTTTCTTTTTATGTTTTCTAAGATGTCAAAAATAGAATTTAATATACTATGTGTCTGTTACAGTGTATGCACAGAAACATGATACTACTGTATACCGGTAAACTGTTATAGGAGAAAGAAAGAAGATATTAGCAAACAAACATGCTAAATACTAGTACATTCAAATAATCGTTCATACTAGCATATACGTTAATACTCTTAATACTCGTACATTCAAACTTGCTGCTTGATATAATATATAATAGAAACATTAGGAAATGAGCACCAGGCCTCTTGTCTGTGGAAGATTGCAAAGTATATCGAGGCAGTAGGCTCTGTTCATGCACAGTAGATGATACCCAGCTATTCCTTGCTCGCTCAAAACGCCGCTAAGGGGATGAGCTCCCACACTTATGGGCCTTGCTGGTTACAGTAACAGCCTACAGGATAATCTCCTTCAATTGATACATACCTACGGCATACTTATTATATGCATGTTTGTGTACGATGCGGTATATACATGCTAACATATTGTTGCTGCTAGTGCTGCGCTGGCTTTACCCTTTTTTTATTGAGGCTAGAACACAAACACTTGATACCCCTTCCTCTGACCCCTTCCTCTGATCGTTATCTAGAACTCTCCCCCCATCAATTATGTTTAGATTGTTGGCCCAGCATCGATTAGTCGCCTAACTGCACTTCATTATATCAACTTTAATATTGTCGGTCGCGTCCTCGCCGCTAGCGGAGCCACCGTCGTGGAAGCGACCTTGACATTGGCCGGATGATGAGAGGCGGCGACGGCTGTTTACCATGCTCCGCTGTCAAGCTGCCAATGGATGGGCTTGAATACAGGCTGAAGGGAGATGGTGTTACCGGAACCCCCTTTTGAGAAAAATATATGGATTATATAACATCATGTTGAGAGTTTTTTTTTAATTGGAAGATTAAGGACCGTCTGTAGTAACAAAGACCGTTAGAGTCGGGTTCTGTGTAAGAGGGCTGCCACAGTACCGTTCCCCCTTTTTTAGTTGCCTTTTATGACTCGCCCGGGGAGCTCTGGGCTGGAAGTCTTTTTTGTTCTCCGACTTGCTAGGGTTTTCATTTTAACTCTAAGGCACTGAGTAACTTTTATCCCTTTTATCACAAATAGCTGGTGCGATATAATATTCTGTCGTATGGAAAAAATTACAGTACCATATTAACTTGATCAATTTAACGCAAGGTTACCAATATTTATAACTTTGGATATTGCTTTTCGCAGCGGGTTCACTATAAAGACTATTATCTTTTCCCACTGATCTCTTTGGTAACTAGCTTCTAGATTTTCGTGGTTTCTTTTACGCATTTTATTTCTCGGTATTGATGGGTAAAATCAATGCACCCATTATCACTTATTAATCACTATGTACAGTTTTATTATGGCTTTGAGGTGAATTGATTATAATATTTAAAATGGTTTACAATTACTTTGAATTCGTTGTAAGAGTGTAAAGACTGAACTTGCTTCACGCCGTCCCCCCCCTCCCCTATTATGCATATTTCTGATATTGATTATGAAGATAATTGTTGACTCGATGACAAATCGATTCCCCTCCCCCACTGTTGGAAATGGCTGGCTCGCTCCGGTAATGGCCCCTCCCACTTGATTGCCGCCTGCGGAAATTAAAACCGTGGCTTATTTGCCAAACGAGCGTCAGCGGCCACTGGGCTGCTTGGCGCGAGCCAGATGGGAGCTGCGGCTGAGGCGTGCTCGGATGTTCGAATCTCTTTGATCGGACGATGTTTGTATGTTCGAAGTTTCGAACCTCTTCGATCGGACGATGTTTGGATGTAAATTGATGCGTTGGCCAGAAGGGTAGACCAAAACCAAAATTTCATCAGGGGAGGTTGCACGGTTGCACCCCTTCCAACTCTTCCAGAAAATGACATCCTGCTCGACGTTCTCAGTCTCATAGCATTGATGACACTGACGGAGCAAGTTTCGTTCCATTTCGCTGTTAAGTGTATACTGGTCCTGCAGTGTTTTGGTCCGTGTGTTTGCAAATTGTCTTTCGTTAAATTACTGCGATTTGAAGAGATTGTTATACATTGTCATTACCGAACTGCAGCTACCCGTAACCCGAACTGAGAAAAAGAATTTTTGGTCAAATATTTAAAATGTTTAAAGTATAACTTTATTGCAGCCAGACAGCATTCGTCTCCTAGATGTATACATAAAATCTAGCACGTAAATTGTAAAACAATATAAATTACAGAAGATGCCGGTGTCGTGTTGTCTCATGTTTCTCGTATTAATTTCCCGTAGCTGCTACGTGTTGCTGGAATTTCTTGGCCTGGATGTTTCGAGTGATTTTAAAAGCAACATTTGGCGAATTGGCAGCATCACTGCTCGTTCATATGCAATGCTAAAACGCAAAATATTCAGTATGGCACCAGTAGTGTGGTACATGTACCTATGAAGCACTTGCTCCATAGGTACCGCACTCTGCTTCACGGCACATTGATGACATCGTTCAGATTAAATTACGCATCCGAATGATTTTATTGGAGCTCTTGTTTATCCAATTATCCTGTTGCCGGTCGTTTCTTGCCGGTGATGTGGCCGAGCAATGCTTGGACCTATTCCCAGAGGCTGTCCGCGGCTTCAAGTCTCCGCTCAGTGTATCAGTGGCAGCAGAGCTTCGAGCATCGGGCGCTCCATTGAACACGCCGCTGCCCGACGGATTAGAACTGAACAAGATGGATGCCGCCGGGGAGAGGAAGCGTTTTATACAATGGCTTGTGGCATTGAGCTGTCAGAAGGTTTTATGCAATGGCCTGTGACGTGAGGCTGTTGCTTGGTTTATACAATGGCCTATATAGTAGCATTGGGCTGTCACAAGGTTTATAGGATGGCATGTATAGCATTTGGCCGTCACAGGTTTTATACAACAACGAAGTGTAGGGTCATTAGAATTAGGCACATGTCACTAAAACTGTGCGCTTAAAATGCAGCGTGCTGCTGAAGTTAAAGGCCAAGGCTATTCAAGGCCAAGCAGTTTGCCCAGGGCCGGAGTTAGCCGTCGGTTGCAGAGGCTGCTTGTTGCAGTGCCTATAGATGGACAAGACCGCCACTAAGCACGCGCGCTAGTACTGTTACCCGAAGGCGGCGCGCAGTCGTTGGTATATATAGCGACTATAGCTTATACTGAAGCACGCTCACTGACATGGAAGTAGAGAATGGGCAATGGGCGTGCTGCATTAGCAACATTTTTCATGGTCACGCTCAGCATAGTGTACTTACTTTCACTTTAACTTAAATATTTTATAGCTTAACTTTGAGTTTGCAGAACTTGATATTCATCAATTGATTGATCGCGAAGGCCTTGAATCCAGGCTGTATAATTATTGTACAATATTGTATAACCAAACTGATCTTTTTTTGTTATTCAATTCACAAGAAGTTTAAGTAGCGTTAATCTATAAGCCTACGTTTAGATACATGTGGATATAGTCAGTTTGTTCAGCATACCCTCGCAAAAACAACCCCTACAAAAAATAATCCTCATTACATAGACCCATCGATGTTGTTGGCTAGCTGCTGCTAGATCAGACCTTTATGCAACGGCGTGCCGCAACAATTGGGTGAGAGGATGGAAGGAGGAAGGAAGGCCTGGCTACAAACCGCATAGCCGCGATAATAAAATCTGTACCTACTGGCTGCTATCCGTGCTGGACACAATGACTGTTCATAATGGGGCGCTCGCTGACTGTCAGTCAGCCTGTGGTAACGATGATATTACTGCACTCGCTGTAGCCGTGTGGCATTATGGGTACAACGTATACGGTGCTGTTATAACGGTTATACAGAAATATCAGGTGCATTTTATATCTGAACGACACAGCGAAGCGCAGTGGTGTAGTGATTAAGGCGATGGACGCGAGTCCCATAGATCCGGGTTCTAGTATTGGCGCTTGAACTATATGAAACTATGCGTTACAGGCCTTACGGCAAGGCTGTTAAATACACAAATGTCGCTAGCTGCTAACCCGGTGCCAGATAATTATTTTATTCGGTTGGCATCGGCCCGTCAGGCGCTCTTCCTGACGCCAACCAATAATTCTCCGGCCATAAAACCTCAGTTCCAGCAGTCGCCAGGTTCAGCAGGACGCCAAATATCTAACCCATGCGAAAATATGCGCATTAATGACAGAAAGAGCGATTAGTTAGTTATTTGACATGTGGATGACATGTGAAATTGCAACAAGGCACGTGGGCCGTATATTTCAGTGCACGCCGTGTTCGTGTGTGTGCAATCATAATGGAAGATTGATGTTATATATGGTACCTATAGATGCAATTAAAACAAAAGACCAATATACCTTGGTTTAGAAAACGAAACTTATAAAGGTGTGACAGTATTAAACTAAATCTAAAAAACAACGGAGATTAGATTATTTATTGCAATTAAGGCCAAATATTTAATTATTTACTGATATCATTACTGCACAGTGATTATTTTGCAAAGTGGGTACATTGGACCCCACATTGCAAAATAATGATAGTGCAGTAAAGAAATGTGTAAATAATTAAATATTTGACCTTAATTGCAATAAATAATTTGATCTCCGTTGTTTTTTAGATTTAGTTTAATACTGTGACACCTTTCTAAGTTTCGTTTTCTAAACCAAGGTATCTTGGTTTTTTGTTTTAATCTAAAGTATATTTTAACAACGTCTTGGCCAATAGCCTATAAGTCTTGTTACTAAACGTGGTGTTTGATCTCCCGTCATATGGGGCCCTAGATGGGTCCCCGACAGCTCAAACTGTGCCTCCGCCCTCTTCGGTAGCTGTTCTAGGGGGCGGGGCCAGGGGTAGATCCAGTCCGTCTTCCGGGGTGCAATTTTGGGCCAAAACCATGATTTTTCCTTTCCGTGCTCAACTCGCGGGGGGCGGGGGGGTGCTGACAATTTTTCCCCATCCCACTTTTTTTTCCCTTTCCTGGGGTGGGGGCGATTGACTTTAGAAGCAACAGTTTGGGGGGGGATTTTCTTCAAATCCACTCCACTGCATTATAAAATTCGCATTTCTGGGGGGGGACGATCGCCTCTCTC
>JAQIWG010004407.1:0-16075 GCA_034695025.1 Chamaedrilus cognettii | reverse complement strand
CTTTAATCAAATCCGGGACAGCGATGCCGTAACAAACTCCTGCAAGCGATAACCCCAATAACAATCTTAATAGAACAGTATCACGGATGCTTCTGGAACAAAACTCTCAATGGGGGAGGGGGGGGCGGCGGGGGGGGGGACGGGGAGGGGGGGAGGCGGGGGGGGGGACGGGGAGGGGAAAGGGAGAGCGGGGGAAGGGGACGGGAAGGGGGCGGGGCGCGGGAACTAAAGTTTGTTTCGTAAAGTTGCAAATGTAAAGCAAAAGTAAAAATGTCAATGAAATGGTACTAGCCACCTTGAGTAGATCTTTAGTTAACTACGATGAGTGGGCTCCCTATCTAGGCATGTCAATTAAACGACGAACTTGTAGACAGTCAAGTAACTACTACATGTAAGTAGACTAACTACAAAGCAGCCACCAACCTACAGCGTGGGCTGACTTGAGGTCAGTGCATCACGTCTGACACATCACGCAGCACGACGCCAGTGCGCACACACACAGGCCTTCAAGAGTCTGGACCTATACGCACGCAGCCGCACAGTCAATACGCGACGGAGAGTTACTACCTTCTCATGGTCATGCATGATCATCATGGTCGACTGTTGTAGCGTCGGCAGCTGCAGCTCGCGGCACAGCGGCAGCAGCAGCAAGCAGCAGCAGCTGCTGCAGCAGAGCTGCTTGGCAGCGTTCTCACAGTGTCACTGAAGAGCCTTTGCGCGATCTTCGTGTGACGGCTTTGTGCACAGAGGTCTTGAGACTGGACGACACCACCCACTGGTACCAGCTGGCTAACAACCGTACACGTATAGGTCTATTCTCGGTGTCATCAAGTTAGATGTTAGCCAGATAAAGTTTTTAATTTAAAGACAAAGTCTTAATCCGAGGCTATGACGTCATCTGATCCAGTCAGCGCGGACGCGTGATCCACGATTTGTTTAAAGTTAGGTGATTGATTGTGAAGGGTTTAATCTCAGATTTATATTTTAACGCTCGATTGAAAAACCGGATTCATTGTAATAATGATTAAGTGATTTAGCCCCGCCGTATATAGCTCAGGGAGGGAGGGGAGCAGGTCTGTACCATGTTTGAAGTGCTGGTTCTCGCTAACTGCTCTAGCGATCCTCCATGAAAATCTGATTTTTAGATTGATGCCTGGCACCTCTTATTCTATTTTAAATTGCAGCCCGACGAGGGGCACTAGGTTGTTTGTGCACGCTCTGCTGCACGCAGGGTTCTGCAATATACGCTCTGTAACCCATAGAGCATAGACCTACATGTATAGGCCCAGGGCACGCGTATACGAGTTGAGGAGGGGGATGGCTGAACCGAGCCCTGCTGGCGAAACGAAACAGCGAAACGAAACAAACGGTTTAGTTTTGTTGAGCGTTTATTGTATTTTGCTAGCCTCTATGCGAAACTTGTTTTATTGTGGATGTGTGTAGTCTGTGCCAATGAATAACTTACTGAAGAATAAATAAAAACGCTATGCATTACTGAACTGTTGAAGAGCTTGATAACTGCTCAACTCAATTTGAATGTGTCATATCAATAAGGTTTGTATGTTATCGCAAGCTGAACATATATCATGTTTTATGAGTTTTTAGGCGCTTTAAATAACGTCCTGTAAGGCCTTGCCATTTTGTTACCACCACTTTTCAGTTCAAAGTTACGCCATTGACGACTGCAGTCTGCTGCACAAATCGACGCACAAGACTTAATGTAAGGTTAAAGTTTCAACGCTAAAGTTTGACAGGCTATACAATAGGTCTAGCGGTTGTAAAAAATTAGATTTGGAAAGGCAAGACTAATGTTTGGTCTAAGTCAGTCGAATAAAAATTCGGCCTATCTACCGGGCCCCTACAGTGATTAATGAGCCATCTTGCCTTTCTTTAAGAAAAATTATGCGAGGGGAGGGGGGGGGGTAAGTTTAGATTTAAGCACCTGAGTTCTAGCCAACGCGCGCAGTGCGTCGTCTCAGGCCCTAGGCCTATGTGACCTGGCCCTGCTGCTTAGATAAAGACTTCCCTAGGGCCACAGAACGCTACGGCAAGCCCGGGGAGCTTTGGGCGCAGGTTAATTCTTCTTTTCTCCCAATCTGCAAAAGAACTAATCTAAGTTTAAACCGCCAGATTTCACAGATTTGCTTGCTGCTGGACCCAGGCTTCCCTTCTGGTCCCATGGAGCTGTACGTCACCCTGCTAGTGACCCTCGCGCTCGTCTATGCCCTCTATCGTGTCCTGCGGCGGGGCGCCCCGGGGGGCATGCAGGAAGGCCGGCAAACGCCCCCCTCGCTGCCCTGGGTGCCCCTGCTCGGGTCGCTGCCCTTTCTCTCGCCCCTCGGCAAGCTGCACACGTTCTTCATGGACAAGGCGAGGCGTTACGGGAACGTGTTCACATTCTACGCTGGACACAAGTAAGACTTCTTCTTTTATTTCTTCTTCTTTTTAAAACATAAGGGCCGTGTGTGAGTAACTAGGACTATTACAGTTCTGTGTAAGAGGGCTGCCACAGAACCGCTTCCACTTCGTTAGTCGAATTTTGCGACACGCTCCTCGGGGTCGGGGAGAGCTGGGCTGCAGGTCTATTCTTTGTTCCCCGACTTGCTGGGGGTATGGAGTGAGGCGCCCTTTGCTTCTTCTTTTTAGTTCTTTCGTTCAGCGGGCTTTACGGTCTAATCCAACGTGGCGTAAAATCGTGACTTTGTGCCTGCATGAAAAAATGCAAGCAGCGAAACGACCAGGGATAAGTTTGATAGGAGTAGTACGTTCTTTGAACCTCTACTCGGATTTGGAAATGGGTATGAGTAGCATTACTCGTAAAAATGGACGATGGTGGAGTAGGCCTACTTTGTGAACTCCTTTTTTGAATGGCATGGGAGTGCACTTCTCCTGTTTTATAAGCAGCAGGCGTAGCGCTACTTCAACTTCAACTTCTCTACGGCACTCCACCCTAATGGATGATTATTTGCAGGGCTGCCCCTATTTTGTTAGGGAACCGAACTCCGAAAATGACGTCAAAGGATCTGCGAAGTTATTTCTGTTAGTTCTCTATGCGTGCATCAAATCACGAGTCAATGCATGCGTTGATTTAGACGCTAACCTGTAAAACACAAAATTCCTACGAACGGTTTGTTTGATTGCAAATGAAATTTAGCTTTGTGGAGTATGCTTTGTGTGAAAATTGAACTGAAACCAGAGATCAGTGTCGACAGCAAATCGTTACCCTATAGTCCTAATAGACCTCCATGCAGAATGGCTTACTCCTGCATTCTTGCGTCTCTGCGACTGCAATAACGGTATAGGTATGTTAGGCCTACATTTTGATGGAGGCCTAGGTTGTTGGCCTTCACGTTATTTACCTAGCCCAGCATAGCGAGTTGCTTAAAATAGCATCATCACCTATCAGCCACTCTCTGAAAGGGCCACTTGCTTGAGTGAACACTTGGCGCCTCCTATAATTGTCGTCACTGATGTCCCTAGCTTGTCACCGCGTCGAGCAAACATAAGGGCTTTGGACTGACACAACGGAACATTACTTATGATATATTCTCAATGAAAGAGATACATTATTGCATGAGCTTCACCATTATCATCATCATTATCATCATTGTCATCATCATCATCATTATCGCATATAAGCAAGCATTATTATGAACGCAGCAGCCATTCAGAAAGAAAGGTATCTCGGCGTGAGCCTATACCCAACAAAGGAGATGAGAGCCTGGATGCTAAGCCTATATGCTTATCGCTGGGGCAATTATACATTATATGATGTTGACTAGCTGACAGACTGTGCCAAGGTTACTGACGTGGAATAGCAGTCCGTGACAATAACCTTGACACAGTCTCTACGTGTATGTCAGCACACGAGCCGGTAATGCAATAATACACATGTCACTGTAGCTCACGTTCATGAGCTTGTGTAGGCCGTCATTTGGTCAATCGTTAGGCCTGATTCACATGGTTCACTATCAAAGTATATAGCGCGCTTAGTTGCGCAAAACATTCAGGTTATTTAATGAGCAGAAAAACCACGGACCAGTCTCCAACGTGCCGACACTCTGCCGCTGCATAGATACAATGCATGTAGGCTGTGATGTGTCGTCAGGGAGGTGCTGGTGCTAAACGGCTACAAGGTCATACAAGAGGCGCTCGCAAAACATCCAGCCGACTACGCGGGCAGGGGAGAGTGGTTCGTCGAGAAGAACATCTGGA
Organism: Chamaedrilus cognettii; assembly: GCA_034695025.1. Lineage (NCBI taxonomy): Eukaryota > Metazoa > Annelida > Clitellata > Enchytraeida > Enchytraeidae > Chamaedrilus > Chamaedrilus cognettii. Next base: position 11,860 of record JAQIWG010004407.1, on the reverse strand, counting down.
ACCCACAACTGCGAGGTTCTCTAACCCTAATTTCAACCCTTATCGCTAAGCGGAGAGAGCTTCATATTTAAGTTTTGATCTCACAAGGTTTGAAAATATATAGGAGTATCGCGAACGTTTGGCCTCGTCGTACGGTGACCCAACAGCAGTTGGCTGCAGGGGCGCTTCAGCAGCGTGTTCGGTTGATTTCTTCAATGTTAAAGTTTGAAAAGGGAAGGTAAACAAGAGAAACTAAGGTTACAATCGTTTTATATATTGACCAAAATCTAGACTACATTGATCTCAGCAATCACTCGGAGCCTCACGCATTACCATGAAATATTGGCTATACGATTCCCCCCTCTCCCCCCCTCGCCCCCTGTCCTCAGTCAAAAAATCTGTTCCGTTTCTGAACATGCCAGTGTTCTGCAGCACCAACGCAATGGACAAATAGCTGTGACACACACGTGAAGCACGGTGAAGACCTGTAGGCGCATGATCAGGCCGCACAGCACCTCGCTATTGATGGTTTGCAATGTGTTTAGATTTGGCCAAGCATAGCGACGCGTTGTGGCACTCTAAAATAGAATTCATCAAATTTTTTACACGAGAAAATATGCATTTAGCTGTCAAAGAAGTGGAACAGTTCTTGCTTCGAATGAATGATTTACGCCTATCAAACCCCTATTCACTACAGGACTCACGGTAGCATGTCAACAGATCACTTGATAAGCTTTATGTTGGTCATGTAGAGTACTCATGAATATAGCCCATCTCGCCCATGGGCTATCACAGTCGCTGTGATCTCAACTTTTTTTTTTGTCCTTAAACTTTCTTTCCGGACCCCCATCAAAGTATTTGAAGATTCGGGTTTCACCTTTTTTGCATGAGTAAAATTGATGTTCAAAGTGTAGGCTACGTGAATATAGTTACTTAACTCCCTCGGTGAATGCGGCTTTGAGTAGAGAAAATAAAGAACACAATCATTAAGATTTATTTTTTAAATACACGATAGAAATACTACGAAAGAATAATACTTGGTAATTCTCCGTTTCTGCTAAATCTCTTGGTTAAGGTAATATAATCAGAAACTGCGCTGAATATTGTTTTGTTAAGATAGTTAGGATCATCAGATCTTAGCGTAGCAATACCATACGATATAAGGCCCAAACGCGACGCTTATGCCCTGGTACTCTGTACCTACATGCATAGGCATCCTCTTCAAGCAGTACAGCGAGGTGCTGAAGATGAATCGCCTGCACAGCGTCGCCATACTCAAACAGTTTGGCTTCGGCGACAAGCGCGTCATGGAGACCAAGGCCGGTGGCGAGCTTTGACACTCCTGGGGCCTATTTCTCAAAGCTTCTCTAACTTTAAGCTTCTGTACAAGTAGTACATAATACATATAGTTGCAGTGGTTTTAAGAAGGCGTAGAAGATCGTTGTAGGAGTAGTAGGCCTAGTAGTGGGAGTAGTCAGAGTAGCAGTTGGGAGTAGTGGTAGTAGGAGTAGTAGTGGGAGTAGTGTGAGTGTAGCAAGTTCCGTGGCGCAGGTGCTCCGTGAGGTGGAGGAAGTGTTGAGGGCCGTGAGAGCGCGCCAGTCGGCGGCCTTTGACCCCGACGAGTTGATGGCCATCGCCACCCTCAACGTCGTCTATGACATGCTCTTCAGCGAACGACTTGCCCCGGGCGATCCTACGGGCAAGTAGGTGCGACTTACCCTCACAGACCCTACGGGCAAGTAGGTGCGACTTGCCTCGACTTACTCTACGGACAAATACACAAAACTTCCGATCATTCAAGCTTACTTCGAAGGTCGAATACCACTTATCTGAGAGCATAGACCATGCAAAGAATTTCCTGAAAATAATGTCTCACTTATGGTCAGTTTTGTGGATGACAAAACATGAGGGATAATCTTTATTCCCTCAGGCACGTCGACAGTAGTAGTCAACACATATCTCTGCCTGTATCTTCAGATCCATCTTTACACGTATCTATTCATGTACCTCTACACGTAACTCTACACGCAACTCTACATGTATCTCTTCACGTACCTCTACACGTGACTCTGCACATATCGCCACGTATCTCTACACGTATCTCTACATGCATCTTTGCATATATGGCCAGGTACCTGTACACGGCGGGGCGCATGTTTGCCGCCTCCCTGGACCCTGTGTATGACGTGTTTCCTCTGGTCGCCCATCTGCCTCACTTCAAGCGCAAGCTGGAGAGTCTGCGACCCGACAGCAAGCGCATGTACAACTTCTTCAGCAACAAGATAGGTCTGTCAGACAGCCACTTTGTAAGTGCAGCAAACTACAGACAGAAAGCAGATTAAAACAATAGAGTGCTGGGAGTATGGATTATGAGATAGATGGAAAAAGACGTCGAGGAATAACGGAAACGATGTGGAAACGCTTGAGAGAGAAGGATATGAACGCTAATGAATTAAAAAGCGAGGATGCGACGGATTGGTTGAAGTGGAGGGCGGGTGTCCAACTGTCCATGGCTGCAAATGGCCTACTCCTGCGCAAGCGGGGAATGCGGCCACAAAACTTGTTTGTTTTGTGGCCTGTCCTGTGTGTGTGAGAGCGTTGAGGCTCGGTTAAAGCTGAACACGGATGTGTGTGTGTAGTGGAGAGCCTCGCGCGCACGGACACTGAGGACAGTTTTGTGCGCGAGTACGTGGAGCGTGCGGGGGAGCGTTACGACGCTGAGGAGCTGACGTACATCCTGAGGGACCTCGTGCTGGCCGCCACTGAGACCACGTCCACCCAGCTCGCCTGGATGTTTGTCTACATCGGCAACCACCCCGCCGTCCAGAAGCGCATGCAGGTCTCTTTATTAGCCCCTTACCGAAGGGTGTTTTTCCTCCTCCTTATTTGCTTGAGCAGCAGCGGCTCGTGATGAACTCCCGCCAACCATCCCTGTCCATCGCCATTCTCAACCTCTCCATTAGGCTCTTGCCCCCCACCTTAGTTGCTCAGCCCACGTCGTCCTTGGCCGACCTCGAGGACGCCTCTATTTGGGGTCGCCCGCCCCACCCGGATGTTGAGCGCCAATCGCAGAGCATTGTGGGCCGGGAAAGGGGTTTTTTATTAGCCTATTACAATATTCTATAGTGGCCCCTTGCCGGAGAATGTTTTTATAGTAGCCTATCACAATTTTTTTTAGTAGCCCTTGGTAGGGGTGGTCTTTATGGTAGCCCCTTATGGTTTTTTGAATCCCCTTCACGGGGGTGTTTTTTGTATAGCGCCATTAGAGCCTTTGGTCTTTACAAGCAGATTGTAATTTTGTGTTTGCGCTGATATTTTTATTTGACTGTGCTTGAAATAAAATGTCATACATACAAATTTTATACAACCTTTGCTGTTGTTTTGGGTAGCCCCTTACCGAATTTTTTCTATAGTTGACCGATATGGTTTTTGTTCGTAGCCCCTTACCGTTGGATGTTTTTTATAGTGCCCCCTCACGATTTTTTTATCCCCTTACCGGGGGGATATGTTGGTTCCCCTTCGCGTGCAGGCAGAGATCGACGCCGCGGTGCCGAGGGAGCGCCTGCCCTCCTTGGACGATAAGATGGCGCTCCCCTACACGGAGGCGGCGCTGCTCGAGGTGATGCGACTGAGGACCGTCGTGCCCCTCTCCATGCCCCGCGTGACGACCTGCAGGACAGAGGTGGCGGGCTTCAGCATCCCAGCCCGGCGGGAGGTAAAGAGGGAGGGGGGGCTTCAGAATCCCGGCCCGGCGGGAGGTAAGGAGGGAGGGCGGGCGGGCTTTAGCATCTCGGCGCGGCGGGAGGTGCGCATGGAGTTTTTTCAGGGGAATGTAAGCAGAACTAACAAACCTAGGGAGTGCAAAATACTGAGGGACAATAAAATGCCATTACACATTTTTTAGCTTCTGCTTAGGCCCTGGTGAGGATTGCTTAGAACTGCTTGGTCTGCTTAGGACAATGAAAGGCCATTGCACAGTTTTCAGCTTAGCTTCTGCCAACTGAATGCATGATTGATTTTCAGGAGCACTAAGCTTGCAACAACTTAAGGCATCCGTGTTCTTCTGAATTTAGTAACTACACGTAGGCCTGTAGTGAACAATGCTGAGCACACTTCTCAGAGTTTTATCCGACTTGAAACTTGGCAAATAACTATGCATGCCACAAACTTGTCGAGGACCTCCTGGATCTGCAGTACTTGTTCCGTTTTTCACAATTACCTGAGCCTAGCCGAACTACGGCCCGGTACTTTTGCTTCTTTGTTATGTTTTACACAGTTACCCACTATTTCACTTTCTCTGCGTGCAGGTGGTTGTCAACCTGTGGTCAGCGCACATGGACGAGGAGCTCTGGGCTCAACCGGAAGTGTTCCGTCCAGAGCGGTTCTTGGACGAGAAGGGGGAGGTGACCAACCGCGACCTCGTCCTCACCTTCTCACTCGGTAGGGAGCGGGGGGCAGCACAGAGGGGCGGGGGGCAGTACAGAGGGGCGGGGGCGGCACGGGGCAGCCGGACATTTTTACAATGGGCATAATATTTTGGCGATCTTTTCGATCACGCATTAGCATTGGAATACTTGACCAGTGTTTGAGACTCCTCTCCACTAGCAGTAGCACGTGAATCATGTTCCCCATGTTAATGCATGATGGAAAGGGGCGCCAGTATTCTTCAAAGTAAACTGTTAAGGGATTTGTTTCTCTTCTTTCCTTTTTGGCCACATTTGCGACTAATTTCTAAGTTTTTCCTGCATTGTATCCAAGTCTTAGATTTGCTACAAGCAACTTCTTATGACTAAGATAACTTATTCCTCAGATCCTAATGGTGACTATAAGCCTGTGTCATTAATTTATGTGTTATTAATTTGGTGTCTCTGTATTATTTGAATTGTTCTCTATACAACACTGCTTGTGTGAAATAAGAGCAATATATGAATGCGAAATGCCAATACGATGCAATGATTCCTGATGTCATGTATTACTTAAAAATAATACGTCCTACCTACCCACCGGTTTAAAAAGGGCGCACTATTAGCAACTTGGAAAAAGAAAAAGCGACCTAACAAATAGGTTGGTGTGTTTCTCATAGGCTAGTAACGCTGCAGTGATTACTACAACTCAAAGTTGTCCAATAGTTGGGTTCGTTGGATAAAATTTAACGTTTCAGAGTTTGTTTTCAGCGCGTGTGTTGCGCAGGTAAGCGCGCGTGTCTGGGGGAGGTGCTCGCCCGTCAGGAACTCTTCCTCCTCATGGCCGGCCTGCTCCAGCACTTCACCATAGCGCCCCCTGAGGGAGAGGCGCGCATCAAGAACGAGATGGTCTTCATACGCACCCTCGCCCCCGCGGCCTTCAAGGTGCGCTTCCTGCCGCGAGCACCCCTCGCAGGGGGGACCCAGGGGGCTGCAGGGCCCCAGGGGACTGGGACCTAGAGGGATCCCCTGGGGCACAAGATGAGGCTGGGAACTAAAAGGGTAAATGGAATTTGCATGGGGTAAACTTGCAAGCAGAAATAGTGACAGTTTTCCATGTAAATGACTTATTTTGTAGACGTTCTTATCTGTATACGTGTACGACACGCGGTCTACGCAGTTATGTAGAATTGTAGATATTATATTTTAAATGCACCATGAGATACTCGGACTAGCCAATAGAATTATCGTTCATTAATTATTGTCAATGATAATTATAATAATAATGGGGTTAGAGTCCGTTTCGGCATCTAATGACGTCATCAGGGACCTCCCTTCGCCGTGGGCAACCATCAATGTATAATTGGTGGAGACCCGAGACGAGAGGGTGGAAGAGAAAGGGTCTGCGGTAGCCGGGTCGGTTGCCCAATGTTGCTCGCCTCAGACTTGCCACGACACAGACACAACTGCTATTTTGTATCTGCTTCAGACCCCAACTATTGCTCGTTTTTATTGTTGTTGTTATTATTTTCATCGTTATCATCATCAGCAGGCCATATTTCACTGCCGCTGCCAGTCGCCATTCTCGCCCCTCCCCCCGCACCTCTCCCCCGTCCCCCGTCCCCCCGCGAGGACCGCGGCAGGGAGGGGCATCCCGCTGAGCCGCAGGAGGGCGCCCCACGCCCAGTCTCCCGCCCACTCGGGCAGCCACTGCAGCGGCAAATAAATGAATTTAACGTCCGTGCCGACGACGTAGCGAGCGCGGGGGAAGCGACCGAGCAGGGCGTGCACGTAGGCGTCTACGACTGCGTCCGGGGAGCCGTAGGGGAGTTTTGCGTTCGTGTCGACGGCCGTAGTCAGGCCTGAGCCACAAACACGACTGAATAACAGAACTACAAGGGGTGAAGACGTGTACCAATTGTTAGTAAATGGCAAAGAGCCTCGCATCCGTCCATCGGGACTTCACTATAATTAATAAAGAAGACACCATGCAGCACATATCAGCGCATAATTTAAGGAATTTTGTGCTCTTCACATATTGTCATCTAATGGTCTCCAGTCTCCACAAGCGCGCACGCGCGCGCGCACACTTTGGTCTGGGCAGCTCCGAAGATCTGCTGATCAAAGAGCAGCCACAAAGGTCTGGGCACCTCAGAATAACAAACAGGGGGGGGGAGGTAAAAACTAAAAAAATCAAAAACAGGGAGAGGGACAACAAGTGTCATACACATTTTTCTCGTATGGTCTCCACATTTTGGTTGGACTACATCCATATTTTATGCCCGAGCCTTAGAGATGACCTAGGCAAAGACGGCGCTCCACAAGTTGCCCAGTCAAAAAATTACAATAAAGAATCCAAAAATAGGTTGACTACTAAGTACTGAGTAGTCGCAGGCTACTGACAGAAGTCGATGTACTGCTGGCCGTACTCGGCTCTCACCGCCCCCGGGGCCTGGGCCCACGCCCCCCGCACGCTGCGCCCCACGCTCCCCCTCGCCGTGAAGGGGGTCCTGTGCCCCCCCGGCTCCACGAGCAGCGCCTTCACCCCGTAGGGGTACAGGGCGCGCCTGACCCCCCAACCCCCCCACACACATATTAATCAATATTAAATTATTTATGATAAAGTACTCACATCGTCAACATTAACTCGGGGTGCCTCTTCTCGAGCTACGCATTAAATAGTAGAAAGCTAAATTTCTTTACAGTCTGCAAGGAATGAAGGACTCGATACCTCTTCATGTATTCACGATGCTCGATTCTGAAGAGTGTGCGTGTAAACTCGATAAATATAGCATTATGACTTGTAACAATTATTGCATTTAGAAGCCTATTTGCTTCAAATATACCTGTAGGAACAGTTTTGAATCAAATATCCGAACAGTTTGAAGCATGTATGAAATTTCACTATACCTCGCGGTTGGTGTACTGTAATAGGCGTTCTCTTAATGTAACTGTATGGTATAAATTGCGCATGAAACCGAATGAGATCTCTAGAAAAAATATTCAAGCAGCTCCCCCCCTCTCACCGCAATCCGTCCGTGAAGGCCTCCACGCCGTACTTTGACACAGAGTAGGGAGTGATGTAGGGCAGGCTCGTCCTCCCCGACATGCTAGACATGTTCACCACCCTCCCCCTTGCCGCCTTGACTAGAGGCAGGAACGTCATCGTGACGTCTATCAGTCCGTACAGGTTGACGTCAGCGACGGACTTGTAGTCGGCGAGCGTTAGGCACTCGGGCGGGCCGAACAGAGAGACGATGCCTGCGTTGTTGACCAGACCCCACAGCCCTGCAGGGACGAATCATGGAGATACCGTTAAACATAAAATCACCGAGTGCATGTAATTTAGGAAAATTTTAAATATTATGAATCAATCAAACTCACGCAAATGACACGCGCGGAAATAAAACAGCATCAACTTAATATAACGGGCAGTCATTAAAAACGAGTAAATAAGCACAGCCGAACTCAGCAGGGCAACAGTCCTCGAACTAATCGACATGACGAGAAATGCAATAGTGAAATTTTGACAATTCGTTTTTTCACAGGCCTTGATAATGATCAATTGACAACAGCAGCCACAGATGGGCGTACTTGATATGGCTGCAGTCCTCGATCGCTCACTTCTGGCTCGTAGGAGACTTTGTCACGGATTGAGCACTTAGACAATAGACAACCTCGCAGCTTGGTTCACAAAATTTATCAGTGGGGCCCACTCTAAACGGACCTACTCCGGGCGGCAGCAGGGCCCTGACGGCCTGGAGGGCCGAGCGCACGCTGTCGGGCCGCGCGACGTCGAGGACCACGGTGTGCAGGCGCGCCGAGCAGCCTGCCTTGCGCAGCGCCGTCTCGCCCCCCTCCGTCAGACACCCGGCGATCACGTGACAGCCCAGCGTGTCCAGTCGGCGAGCGGCCAGGCTACCGAACCCAGTGTCACACCCCGTGATGAAAATGTACCTACGTACAAGCAGGACGCACAATTGTATATCATACAGCCAATGAATTTGATCTTTTTTTTAACCGCCGTACAGGTTCTGAAATTGCCGAAGTCGGTATGTTAAAGCGTATTTATTTCCAGCTTGTTTTATATAGGCCTATTCGATATTTTACGTTTCTTTTCTACATTATAAAAAATCCGAAAATAGCCACGTTGGCCTTGTAGAGAAAACTTGCTTTAGAGTCTAACTAAACTCGTCCGATTCTAACTACACGCCCTGCTCTGTGTACGAGTTGGATGCAATCCGGCGCTTTTCCTCCATCCTACTTGCACGCTGACCATCTCTGCATTCTGCGATTATAATAAGCTTGTCGCGAACACCTTTTGAAATAGACATGACATAGTAGCCTATATTGACCGCACGTGTATGGGATCTCTCTCTGTCTCTCTTTAGTGTATTGCCAAACGGAAGGTCCCTGGCATCCAACCTCTCCACACTCATGCAGGGGTTATCCTACCGAAGCTCTGGGTGAGGGAGGTAGAAGCGCCGTACGAGCCAATCAGCGGCCTTGTAGACGAGCAACAGGGTGACCAGAGCGAGAACTTCGTCGCAACACAAGCTCAACATTCTCTTGTCGGCAAAATACCGTAGTGGCGACTGCCGCTCTGCCGCTATAATACTCTGGTCCACTCCAAGACTGCTCTATTTGCGCTGATAGTAACTTGGATAACATGTGGGTTATACGTCATGAAGGACTTTCTCCTAAAGTTAGTGACAGCCCAAGGCAGTTGTTTATAATATCCAAATATGCACGCACCGCATAAGTAATGTCGCCGCCAACGGTTACCGTCAAAAGTTGATAAGAAACTGTTGGAAATTAAGCTGTCGATGTACGAACGATGTTGACGCAGGCGTCCTTCGTAGAGTTAGTTAACAATGGTTGCATACTGCTGTCAGAGTCTAGCCTGTGTCTAGTCCAAGTCCAACTATGAGACTAGTAAGTAGTACGAGGCTGTATAAAAGCCAATCGACGTTCGATCTCCGACTTGAGCTCGTTTTGCTTTGTTACTGTTGTTGTTGTTGTTGTTACTGCTGCTGCTGCTGCTGCTGCTGCTGATCACCCAGCAGTCAGATATCACGAGTGTTACAGAATTAAACCATTACAAGCGCAAGCAAAGCAATAGACCATTGCCTTTTGACCTTGTGACAAATCCAAATCTGACATATAAAAATTGTTGATTACAATGTTTAACGGTCAATAGTTGCAAAACTACGCATCACGTGCTACGCATCACGTATGAAATAATAAATGCTAATAAATCGCAGCATTGCTCAGCTATGCATTCTTCTTCTTCTTCTTCCCCTGAGAGTTTAAGGACCGTGTGTAATACGAAGACTATTACAGTCTGGTTCTGCTTGGCCTCGGCTTTACCAAGCACAGAACCGCTCCCCCCTCTCCAGTCGCCTTTTACGACTCGCCCGGGAAGCTCTGGGCTGCAGGTCAATTCTTTGCTCCCGACCTGTAGGGGTATAAAGCTGAAAGAATTGCCGTGGTCTCGTGGTCGTGAGTTGCGGAAGCGCGTTGCGGAAACGCGAGGAGTATCTGTTGGGATAGGACTACTGCAATAGACGTTATATTTATATTCATATAACAGCATGGTCATAGTGATTACAATGCCATTTTTTCTTTATTGTTCAGTTATTTGTATTATGTTGGTTTGCTACACTTTTGTGTGAATTTGACAGATTATGAGTATGTTCACAACCAAGCATATGCAAGCAGCCTACCTTCCTGCTTATGGTTTTACTGCTGTAGCCTACGCTTAGGCGTACTTACTACAGGCTATGGGCTATGGTTCATTCTACTTTGTATGGAAGGACTCTGGCTTGCTGAGAAAGGTACACGGAGGCATATAGCCTACCTGTCATTGAAATACTACGCCGATCAGTAGGCCTAGTGGCAAACTAGGCAAAATTGAGGACTAGTCAATTGCTAATTAAAATGCCGCTACAACCCGCGAGTTCAGCCACGTGGATAATCTGCATTGATCGCTTGAAAGCGGATCGACGTGACACCGCTTGCTTCTTTCAGTGCATGGACAGTGCAGACTGCTGCTACACCGCAGTTGTCCGTATGGTCTGCACATACTACATTTACCTGCTAGAATCCAAAGGTAGCCTCTAAGTTCTAATCCATGCTGCAGGGTATCTTTGAACGCGCTACATCACTCGATCTGTGAGAACAGCGTTATAGCTTACTTTGATCTGACGTAATTGTATTCGTTTATTAGCTTCACGATCACGTCATACATACCGCAGTCATTAACAAAAGCAAAGGTTACAACATACACATTTACAAAAGTCAGTTAGCTAACGCCAGCATTCAGTTCCGTTCCCGAATGAGGCTCAATTGAAGACTCGATAGAAATGTAGCATGCAGTAATGACACTGAATCGCAAGTTTTCAAGGCCCAGACCTCGTCATTATTCCCGCAGTGTGTACGTCGACGACCGTGCGTCAGACGTCTGCTGGCGCCGATGATGCTGTAGTTCTGGTGGATGGATGCTGAAATATGTAGCATAACTACTCAATCAATTGCCGAGCGGAGCAAGAAATTGAAATCTTTATAGAGCACCCATGCGGTAAAAACTTCGAACAACAGTACTAAAATAGTAGACTTATGTGCTTGTTTTAATATTACAGTGTTGATACATTTTGATAACTCAATGAAATTAAACAATGAATTTCAAATCTCTGCTGATTTGATTTCAATTTCAAATCGTTATATTTGATACCTTGTCATTTATAATGGAGGTTTGAGTTATTTTAAAATTCTAAAGGCACAAATTTATTTCCATAAGAAATCACTATAATTAAAAATCAGTGAAAACAGAAAATCATTTTTCTTCAAATCTATGACGTCACGTTAATTTAACGATGTGGTATATTAATTAAAATCGACTAAGCAAAAATTTTTTTGGAATGGCAGTTATGGGCTGCTGTTAAATTGTCTTACTAGGTCAAGGTAGGAGTCGAGGTAGAAGTTGAGAAACGACTACGACATCGAGTCTAAATAGCAGGCTGCAGTAGGTTGAGTGCGAGAGTCGATTGAAGGTCGCCATGTCGCCTTGCTCCGTCCGACCTTGTCGCATCATTTGCTTCTTCTTTCAACTCCTCGCTTTAACTCTAGCCGCCCTCCTAATTCTCTCTACCTTCATTCTCCCTCGGGGTCCGGGGACGATCCGCTCGCCGGCCCAGAGCTCACTGGAGCGTCAGGCGTGCGTGCTGCCGCGTCAGGAGCTCTGGCCTCCTGAGATAGTTCGTCTGTACCCCACGCCCCCCACACCCCTGCGCTGTGCGAGCGTGGAGGAGAACTGGGCGTACACGTCTAACGGGTCATTCTACATCGCGAGCGCGGCGGTGAGGAGACACGGGAACATCAGCTGCACGGGGCGGGCCATACTGCACGAGGGAGACCACAAGCTCTCTGAGGACAAAGTAGGGAGATCTGATTAAAGGCTAGGTACATCTATGCGCGGC
>JAQIWG010004406.1:0-16077 GCA_034695025.1 Chamaedrilus cognettii | reverse complement strand
GTTCTGTTCGGAAACAAAAACGTCTTGTAGACCGGTTGAGTCCTTGTACAATCAAGCCCCCCCTGACCCCTCCCCGCCCCCCCCCCGAGCACCCCCTGTTGTGAAAGGCTGACACCGCGACTGGTGCCCACCAGCTGCAGACGCGTCCGGCAGCCTACATAAACACCGCACGGACCGGACACAGCTCCACAAAGACAATAAACCGAGTTAAAGAGACAATGGAAAAGATCAAATGGAAATGTCACGTGACCGTCTGGGGAATTTGTCACGTGACCAAGAGTGGACGCAACGGGGGTGTGAGCGCTGAAGCATGCTCGAGTCATGATGTCAGCAGTGGGAGGAGGGGGCGGAAAAGAAGTAGAAAGTTGGGGCCAAGGGAAGACCACAGGCCTCTTATTAAGCACCTTGTCCTCAGAAGAAGCACTTTGTGAAGGGGCGGAGAGATCAAATTTTTTTTAAACATGTGACATGTGACATGTTGACAAATGCATGTTTTTTCAAGTTCATTGTTTCATATAATGGTTACATGAACAGTACACATCAAACCACGCAAAACAACAAGGACTAAGTAAACGAGAAACAAAAATCTTCGTATGGACATACACCCCTACTTATCCCTTAACAGGCAGTTATTCAAGTACAACTGAATCGGAACTTGACAGAAAAATAACAAAGATAATAAATAAAAACAAAACAAGATATGAAGAGCAACAAAACAAGTTCAAGGAACACAGACCGCATGTGCCTAGTGCGCAACGAACGTAAAGGCGCCACAGTTATGACAACAATCTCAAATGTTTAGTATAAAGAATTATTTAAGTTCGGTCTGAAACATTTTTCAGCCCCTAATTTATCATTTCAAAAACAGGGGGAGTTTTCAACCCCACTATGAGCCCCCCGCCCACAGTCATGGTCGCGGCCCGCGGGGCGCATGCGTTCAGCGACCCCTCAAAGTGCGGCAAATTTCTTGCATTCCATCTTAATCGCACCCAACACGTGTAGTACGATTACGTCATTTGTTCGGGCGGCAGTGACTAACGTTGCATTGCTGTCAAAAAATGACTGTCAAAAAATTCCTATTCAGCAACCGCCCCCCCCTCCCGCCGCTTGTGCGGCTGTACTGTAGGATAAAATGAGGCCCGCCGCTATTGAACGGAGGCAAAATGCGGCCCGCCTGGCAGAAAGGTTTGACACCACTGGTTTACAAATTAGATCAGAGTGAACAATTCTGCGTAGCGCAGTGTCGACCGTCAGCGTCCTCACAGCAGACATAGCAACGACGCTCCGAACATACTCAGTGTCAATGGCCTGCTGCGCAAGAAAGAACCGCATCCTATAACGTGGGTGTTGCATTCAGCGATGCTTAGTAACGCATCAGCCACGCAGCGTTGATGGAGGACACAGCGCGCCTTGAGATAGAGAACGAACGTGACTGGACACACAGCGAGGCACACAGAGCGCGCATCTGCTCTCTTTGACACAAACGCGCAGAGCGAACACAATCCGAGCAGCGCTTGGAGTTCTTTGTCATAAACTGCTGCCCACTGCGTCGTCAGCAACACTGGGAATGTACGATCAGCAAACCATCTATTGCATGCCGAATGTTTGTACATGTCGACAACCTCGCTGCACGTCTCAAGCGTTGCCTTGTAGTGACGTTGAGTGTAGTAGAGATTGGCTAGATACGCCTTAGCGATGAACCAAGATACGTTCACTGACGGACTGCGACCTGGCCGCTCTCGGTAGCAGCACATGCTATCGACAATTCTCTCTACATTGTTGTCCAGCATCTGATAGACAACTAAGTACAACTTGTCAGACGCTGGCACAATTGTGTCCAATAGTTCACTCACAAACTGTTCATTATTATTGGTGTACAAAAGACTTTTTGAACCGTTGCAGTCCTGATTCAATTCCGCATTTGAACAATTTGTCAAAACACAGTTTTTTATCACTCTTTCGGCAGCGACATTTTGCGAGACATTGTAGTCAGTGTTGCATTGGATAAAGAAGGTGTCTATGTAAGGAACTCTGGTTGTATCGTCTATACGACGTAACTCACGATGCGTGGACTGATGCAGTTTCGTAGCGGCACTGAAGCGTTCTTCTGCTCGACGCAGACATTGCGCTCTCGCTGTGTCATCGATGACCGCCTCTTTGTGACAAGTGAGTCCGCGGTAAACATCAGTCAGCTCATGAATTAAGGCTGTCTGCAAATCCTGTGAAAAATTATTTGAACCTAAATTACCGTAGGAGTCTAAATCGTCAAAAATGCGATCTAACACGATCAAACCTGCATGAATCCAAGTCGGCATTTCAGAGCGATATTTAAACTGAGGAAGAAGGATCTCATCGCGAGCACACAAGGTTTTCACGCGTTGAATTAAACCCGATGACGCAGAAGCTTCATACAGAGCAGCGACGTCAGTGGATACATCAGTGTCCACCAAGTGATCCATCATGTTGTTGGCTGGTATGAAATAGTTAGGGCAGAACTTCGACGTCAGCCACTCGGCCATTTCTATCAGCAGTTGGTGAATCGAATGCACTAACGAATGTTCGGCCCAGAATCCTTTCGGTCGTTGCTCGCACGCCCACAGCATCAGTGTCTTGAAGTAATACGTGCTCAAAGATGTTTCTTTGTGCATTTCAGTTTCTCTTTGCGCGATCATCTTGTACACAAGTCTGAGTGTTCGATATACAATTCTCTGTGAGCTCGTCCAGTTGTGAATGATGATAAATTCTGCCTTTGAGAATGAAAACCTCCATTCGTTCTTGTTCTCCCTGTTACAACTCAGTTTGTGCGCTACTCCTACAAAGTCGCATCCGTATCTGACGACTTGTTTGATGACAGACTTGGACAGACAGGCATGACGGCGTGTTCTACTGATCCACTCGTACGCCTCTACGGGCCAGTACAGACTGTGAACGGCGGGAACACGGTCTTGTAATGGTACAATCGAGCGAAAATAAATATCATCGATTTTGTTTAGCACGCTCTCTTGCAAACCTGCAGCCAAAGTGTCATATCGATCAGCAGGGCCTTTGATAGTTGAGTATTCTTTCACATTTGTGTCTGTGAGATGCTTCAGTTCTGCGCTGCTCTTCTCTTCAATCAGTCTCGCGTAGCCGGGATGCACGCCGTCTGTGTAAATCCTGTACACGTCTCCGTTGTACTCGACAGGAACACGTTGTGTGAGCGGGAAAGCGTAACAGGCAATTGAATATAACATACAGTCTATATCTCGTGCATCGAGTTTCAGGCCGCATTCGTTCAGGCTAGTAATGTTATCGTTTATTTCCACGCTGCTGCCAACTCTCATTTCTCGTAAAAATGTAAGCTGTCCGTGGTGGACGAGCTGCTGACAAAATCTCTTCAGTTCGTCTGTAGTAACAGCGTCCTGCTCCCTCATCGCGCAGGCGTTGTCCGCTCTGCTCATCACAGCCTGGGCGCGCAGTGGTCTGCGCGCACTCATATTCTGGGCCTCAATTAACCTGAGACGAATCACGCTGTGGCAGAAACTCCTCCTTAGCGTGCTGAGTGAATGAATACAGAGATGAATATGACTGTATATGGCCAACAACAATGTGACCCCGACGTGTCTCTCGCTAGGTATGTGAATATCAGAAGTATTCGCACTGACGTCAAGACTTAGTGCGCACTTGCTGTGACAGTGATCATACTGTAATTAATGAAACTGCCGCATGGTAGTCTACTAGTCTAGTAAGCCTAATTCAGAAGAGTGCCAACTTCGTAAGGCAAGAGGTATAGGCAGCTTGTTAAGGCTGCGTTTGATTCACAATGTTGTGAACTTATTGTGATAGATCAAGCAGCATAGATTTGTTTGGTCCAGTGCAGCGTTTTTAGATGTAAGCTAGCATATACTGTACATAGGCTTCTGCAGTCTGTAGGTCTAGGGTACGTCTACCTGTACATATTTGTTAGGATCCCATCCTGTAGATTTTCCTTATTTTAGATTTAATAAAATTGGGCGAGTAGTAACCATCCTTTACCTACGATGCTGCTGTTCCATTGTATTGGTGTAGCCAGCCAGCTAAGGTTCAACGTTCATTTAGGGTGGATTCTATAGACGCACCTTTACGCCCGGCTAAGCTAAGTTCTCACTAAGGAACGGAATTTAACGGCAGTCCTTCACTGCCATTCGAGAAAACGTCACGATAATTTAATGAACGTCATATATTATTTTGACTAGACTAAAAAAGCTACTTTGAATGCCGGTTATGGACAGCTGTTAAATTGTCTCCTAAGCTAAAGTAAAGGTGAAGGTGGGAACAAAGGAACGACTGTGGAATCCACTCTTAATCGACTGACCGCCCAGGTATTAGTGGCCTGTGACATCAATGCACTGACTCTAGAAGGGACGACTACCTGCTGTTGCTATAACACTATTTACACGTGCTACATTATACATGAATGTAATACTGCACTGTGTCACTGTGTCTCCTATACTAAGTAAAACTTCTCACAATACGACTACAAGTTAAAACAGGAGAAAGGAATCTAGTATGAGGACCCTTGCAAGGTATCTCATAATGTGCGAATCAAGCTTCGGCCAAGTGCTCACACTCAATCAAACGGCTGTAGGTTGCGCATGCACTTGAACTTAGCCCAGTGACGCTCGATAGGCCTACACAAAGGCACGCAGTAATAGAGCTTTGATGCAGGCTAACGTGCAAGCAGCGTAGCAGTCGGAATAGCACTGAGGTACTATTCCGACCAAATTAGCACTATTTTTGAGGGTCATGTGCTATTTTTGAGGAATACAATGTGCAGCTATGTGCTACTTTAACAAGAAATCCAAGATGAAAATCTAAAGAATGTGCAATTTCGAAATCAAAGTGCTCTTTTGAACCATAATAACATTTCTTTAAATGCAAAGGTTAACGAAAAAAAATTAGCGAAAATTGTCAACATTTCTCGAAAATAAAGTTGTTTGCACCACCCCCTTTTACGTCAGCAGCCCTTTTCAATAATTTTGGTGATAAATCAATATTATATGGAGTTACAGCCCTGCACCGAATTACTCGTATTTAGTGCTAGGGCTATTGAAACAGTAGTTATCATTATATCATTTTATATGCATATTCAAATTCTTAATGCCTAACATATCAATCTAAATTTTATACCTGAACAATCTAAATCTTATAAACATTATAATAAACTAAAATCTAGGCAAAACATTCACTGCCGGTTTCTCGATCTCGATTTGAAGTGCGATTTAATTTTGTAGTGTAAAATACCCAAAAAAATCTCCAAGAGAATTGTATCAAATAATTTGATTGGTCAATTCGGACTACAAAACTAACTCACACTTCAAATCGAGATCGAGCAAACCGCAGTAAGTTCATAACACACGAATGTCGCGGTTGTTCAACCGGAAGTTGTCAATAACAATTTGACCAAAGGAAGGATATCCTCAGATAATCACAGTATAGTAAGGGAGTTGCTTCCCATACTCGCCAAGTTGCTGTCATGATGTGCATTCAAGTGCATTTTATGCCAAAATATGCGTCTTTAAAAAAGAAAAATCAGGAAAAATGACTGAATCGATCATTTATTATTGTTTACCTTAAATTACCGATTTTAAATTACCATAACTTACGGTAATCTAAAAACCCATTCAAACACTAGGCCTAATAACGGCTAAACAGTGTTAGTCAAGAATATGAAAATTAGATACACATAAATTAATGAATACTGCGATGGAACTGTTCGGATATATCTGAGCACATGGTATACACACAACACAATATAAAAGATACACAGCATACCATTCTTTCAATTCACAAATTCACTGACAGCTATAATCTTGCTGTCTCCTTTAAGGATTCATACATGTTCAAATCAGCATGTTGTTGGCTATACAGATCGTTTGTCATTAAAAGTCGCTCGTTCATGGAATCCATAGAAAAAGAAATTGGCCATTCAATTCTTTACTTTTTTCCACGTTTTTGATAACCAGAACAAATCCTCCCGCCCCGGCCCCCCTCTCCCCACCACATAAAGCGAGACCCAGACGGCGAACCCAAATTTTGAGAAGACTGATGTCAAATAATAAAGAAAAACAGCACAAGGTTTGAACAGCAACAAAACAAGTTCAAAGAACACAGATCGCACGTGCCTAGTGAGCATAAATGTAAACGCGCCATAGCTATGACAACAATCTCAAATGTCTAGTATGAAGAAATAAAATGACGACAGACATCCTTTCTAAATGCAAATAGATCAGATGTGTGTTTCATTTTTATAAGTGAGACTGTTCAAACAACCCCAGCCAACAAATGTGACTTCGCATTGTGAATAAAGCATAAAGACTTCAACGGAAATTTTAATGAGATGCTGCGCGTGCTAAATAAAAATTTTCACTAGTTGAAAGTGTTTTGATATTCTAAGCAGCGGCGAAGCAAGCCCAAACAAAATGGGGTTGTGCCACAGAAATGTAAAGCACAGAATGCACATGCATTAGCTGCACAATGCTACAAAAAAAACATATTTTTACCAAAAACGGAAGTGAGATTTGAATTATGGGTAATCGTTGTTAATTATTGTGATTTAGATGTGAAAAGGTCATGACCCTGTCGATCAATTGTTGATGGCTGGTAATTGGTTTGACCCGCGGGCCAGGCCCCGCCCCCGTTATCTACATACGTGCCTCAAAATACAGCATATAGTGACTGCCCTTGGGTTGTGCTCCAACAAAATTAAAAGATCGCAATGTTTGGTCATGCGGAAAGAAATTTTGAGTTATCAGAAATCAATCTCTTGAATTCGAAGTCTCCGGAGTTCAGAAACGGAGATACCGCCGTGTAATTGTAGCTACGTTATAATTCAATTTGGCAATAGCTTGCGTGCACTGGCTACTGCGCTGTTATATGAGACACTGAAACGAAAATTCTACTAAATGTGCGCGAAGAAATTTGATATATGGAAGTGAGACATGGCCAGCAAAAATGGAGGATCTTCAGAGATTAGAGAGGACAGAGAGAATAAATGCAGCCTATTTTACTATAAAATGAGACCAAAGGGGCATGCCAATTTTTTTGGCTGAAGCGGTATCCAAAAATTGTTGGATTGTTAGAATGGTGTGCAATATACGCGTGAATAGTGCGAAATGTTTCAAATACGACAGTCTCCATATTGGCGCTAGTATAGGGAAGTAGCTGCCATGCCGTCTACCCCCCCTAAAAAAAAAACTAAAGGAATTTGAACAAATTGGAACGTCATTAAAATCATCCCGACCAGAGCAGCTGCTCCAATTGCTCCTATGTAGCTACGCCACTGGTATCTTCACACCCTCGCCAATACAATCATATTACAGATGCTTTATGTGTGCTTCATTTTACGAGCGATACTGTTCAAACAACCCCGTACAACTCCAGTGATTTCGCTATCTTTTAGGGTTAGTAACACTGTAGCTAACACCACTACAGTCCGGTTCTGTGCGTAGGGCCACGCCCAGATCGCTACTTCAACCCCCCCCCCCCCTCTTAGGTCGCCTTTTACGCCTTCCCGGGGAGCTCTGGGTTGCAAGTCAATTATTCTTTGCTTCCCGGCCTAACAGGGGATGCTTCCGCAAGCCATCGGATAAATTATTGGACTTTATCCAGTAGTAAACTTTTTTAGAATTTTGTCCTCATTTTTAGAATTTGCTGTTAAATTTCTCCTAAGCTATAAGTTTAGAAGTTATAGCCACAACCTTATCGGAACCCTATGAGCAATCTGAAAAATCTGTCCTAATCCCAGAAAAAACCCACACCCCCCCTCTGGGTCTTTTTTTTGTGCGATTAGGGGCACGGCAACATAGCTAGACAACACAACTTTAGCTAGGACTCCTAGCCCCATTACCAGTGATTTAATGTGGTGTTCTTAGCATAGATTGTGTCGGTTGCCGAGACAGGGAACCTTTTTATGAATAACTATTACAATTTATTTCAATCTTCACTGTTCTGCCACACGGCAGGTCCTCAGTGTTCAAACCCTCCACCCTGGCCGATCTTCGGCCCTTCTCTTCATAACTGCATACGATTCCTTCTCAAGCAGGTCGTCCATCATCCCGATACGCGGCCTTCCCGATCCTCTCTTGCCCTAAATTCTTCCCTCCAACACCTCTCTCAACGACCCTTTCCTCTCATTCATACTTTCCTACTACTAACTATCACATCCATCATTGCCTTCCTTTCTTCCACTCTTTGCATGTAAGTAGTAGCGAAAATAGTACCAAAAACTAAAACTAACCCCCTTTCTATCGTGCAATCTGTTAATGTCCATGTTTTCAAACAGGTGTACACGTTTATACCCTGATCAGGACTGCTGGAGATGGGTTTTTACGGTCGGAAGCCCTTCCTGACCCCAACCAAATAATAGAAACTACTGAAAGTAGTAGTATTAGTAGCAGTAGTCATACCAGTGCTACGAACGCAGTAGCATGCCCCATCTGTGCATCGCCAGCGTACAGACAGGAGTAGTGGGCATTGTATATGCATTATAATATACTCGTATTTCAATGTACCGTGTATGTACCACATACTCGTATCTCTATGTGTCATACGTCCCCTGCCAAAAAAAATAAAAAAAAATGGCTTGCAGCCCAGAGCTCCCGTGGCGAGTCGTAAAAGGAAACTAAAGATAGAGGAGAGGTTCTGTGCGGGCTTTCTTGCACAGAACTGGACTGTATATAGTCTTTGTGCTACACACGATCCCTATACTAGAAAGAAACGATGTATCATATGGTCATATCATGACATATCAAATATGTATCGTAAGCTCGTATCTTTAGATATCACTAGCCGACCCTGCCCCTGCTGGTGCCCCTGTCCGAGACTGTGCCCCTGCCCGTGCCCCGCAAGCCCGTATCCCATAAGACCCGTAGCCCTTCTATCGGAGCCCACAGGACCCGTGCAGGCCGAAGCAAAGATCATATTTATCGCCTCGGTGAACGACATTGCCTTGCGTCACATTTTAAGGCAGGGGCCTCATTGAGGTACATTTCTTAAGATTTTCTTAAATTTTATCCTAACTGAAATTTAAAACAACTAAAATCTAATCGCCGACCTTATGACGTCACCATTCGGTTCGCGCGCGACTGTGCAGAGTTTCCAATATAAAAGATAAGATTTTCATAAGATTCTCTTAAGACAATCTTAGTCTTAAGATCGCTTCCTGAATGAGGCACCTGGTCTCTAGCTAAGAGCGACTATATGTAGGAGGCCTAACGCTATGCTGCAAATTTGCTGCAAACCCAGCCAGCAGCCAGCCAGTCACACCACGCCCACAAAGGCCCTGAAAAACGGGCCACGCCCAAAAAACTCACATTGCATCTTATATATTATGATTATATGTACTGTATGTTTGCAACTCCACATATCATGCATCAATGGTATCACTATGTAGCCTGCGCACATCAGTGCAGCTATAGTGGCTCAGATCTTGTTGATGCCGTTGTAGTCGTAGCTCACAATGAACCAGGCGCTGAAGTCCTTCGGGATCATCGTCACGGTGTCCATCACGCCCCAGCTGACGGTCGTCAGTCCGTCGCGCGGCCCCAGCGCGCTCGACACCCCCATGAAGGACGTAAAGATGGAGAGGACGATCGCGTCCCCCTCGGCGCTGAACAGGACGAGAGGACCCGAGTCGAGTCTGCTGACGATGCGTCGCGTGTCCGTCGAGTTGAATCTGGGCCAAACAATTTGAACTACCGTTTCTATAAACAGCGTTGTAGTTACAGGAGGGCCCGGGTGGGCCGGGCTCCCCTTGTTATTTGCCTGGGCCCCCCTTGTAACCTCCCCCAAAAAAGTGGCTGGGGTGTCCCTTAAAATGCCTCCTTTGTTACTTTTGCTACAGGAAGCCGGGCCGTCTTGTTATGAAAAATGAACAGGCACTGTTACGAACGAGCTCAGAAAAAGAAAAACATTGTTAAGAATAACATCAAATGAAAAAGCGCAAAAACACTGGAAAAAATGATCTAAAAATGGACAAGCACTGTTAAGGATGATCTAAAAAAACGTTGCCCCCCAAAAAAGGAATAGGTCATGGGTTGGAAAAAGTCTGTGCCACCCCCCTTCCCTCCCGGTCGCAACTCCTTCATCTTCGCCCTGGATACCTCAAGTGTAGCCCCCCTTGTTACTTTAAGATAACTGAAGGAGGCGGTAGAGAGCGATATAAAGCATGAATAGAGAGATGGAAAAGAATCGAGAGTTGTGGGGGAGTCTCATCGTGGGAAAGCAAGGAAAAGTGGACGTAAAACGTAAATGATGATGATGAACTGCAACACTGACTACAAACCTAGAAGGGAACTCATCCAAGCTAAACGGCACACAAAAATTGGATTGTCAGAGGCAGCGTAATGGCAGAATTAATTTTAAACCATTGGCTGCAAAAACAAATGAGAATCCGCTTGATTCTAGACAACAAATAGAAGACTACAAATCTATCCCGCCATTTTGCGACCGCATGATAATCCCCTTGTTTGATGTCGTGTGCGCCAGCAGCTACACATGTCGTACGACCAGCTCAGCCATTCGAGGCATATAGTGATCAAATTCTTTGACCTCAGCCAAGCAGTCAGCCTCGGCCAGGCTTCCTTATTAAGCACCATACTGGATCTACACGTACCAGAGTGACCCCCAGCAAAACCGGAGAAAAGAGTATTTGATTGCAACCCGGAGCTCCCCGCACGAGTCGTAAATAGCGATTCACGTAATTACGCGATTCCAAAAAACAAAAAGAATGATGTGCAGTTCTTTGCCTGATCCCGAAGCACATAATCTGATAGTGATACTTAGTCTTTGTCACTACACACGATCCTTTGACTTCACAAAAAAGCAAAATTAAACAGCTACCTACTTGAAGAGTAAAGATTTATAAACAGGAAAATATTTATATATGTCTTATATATTATATATATATATGTATATATATATATTTATATAGACACTCTTCTTTTGCAGAAACACGCCCTGCACGTCTGGAAATAGAGAATTGGCTTGCTGCCCGGAGCTTCCACGACGAGTCGTAAAATGTGACTAAAGAGGGGAGAGCGATCTGTGCGTGGCCCTCCACGCAGAATCGGAAAGTAATAGTCCTTGTAACTACACACGGTCCTTATACTCCATACCATATACATTACACTTATATATACATTACACATCATATACATTATACATCATACCGCATACATTATACTCCATACCATCATCCTATGCCACAATGAGACTCAATTCATCTTCACTATTAGAAATGTAATAATCATTATACAATTGTAACATAATTATAAATAAATAATTATTATCTACAGCCGGACAGAGACTCACACGCCGATGGCCTTGCTCGTGTCGCCAAACATGATGCCCCCGTACGCGAGGTACCCCACCTGGGTCCCAATGTTCTCATCAGACACCGCAAAGGAGGGGAAGCCCGACCCCACGGTCGTCCCCTTGCCCCCCCCGGCGCGCGTTCCGTTGGCGCCGTCGGAAAAATGCTGTGGGGACAGAACCACAAAAGTGAAGCAAAGCTGAAGAACAAAAGTGTACAAAGAACAACCAAACACACAGCGGGGAAGAAATCTGTCTCTCTCTTCCGTGCTCTGTCACATGGTAGGTGTTCGGAGTCCAAACCCTCCACCTTATCCGATCTTCGGTCCTTCTCTTCATATCCGCGTACTAGTCCTTCTCAAGCAGGTAGTTTATCATTCTGATACGTGGCCTTCACGGTCCTCTCTTACCCTCCATTCTTCTTTTCTTCACCTCTCTCAGCAAACCCTCTCCTCTCATTACATGTCAAATCCAGTTTTTCTTTCTTTTTATTATCACTTTCATCAGAGTCCTTTTTTCCCCCACTCTCCACAACACTTCTTCATTTGTTACCTTCTCTGCCCAACTAATCTTCTCCATTCTTCTCCATCCCCACATTTCAAATGCTTCTATTCTTCTGATGTCCTCCTTCTTGACGACACAAAAAATTGCTACTTTAAATTGTTAGGGAAAATTGTTTTACTTTTAAAATCAATCTAATCGGTGGTGGTGTAGTTAAAGGACCGTGTGTAGTAACGAAGACTGCATGTATAAACAGTCCGGTTCTGTGTCAGAGGGCCGCCAGAGAATCGCTCCCTCTTCTTTAGTCACCTTTGCGACTCGTCCGCAAAGCTATGGGCTGCAAGTCTATTCTTTGTTCCCCGACTTGCTGGGGTTTAATCTAATAGGCAAAATGGTTTTAGTTTTGATTTAATTTAGGTTCAGTAATCAATTAGTTGTAACTTCAGTTTTTACTCAGTTCGAGACAAATCGTTACAATTGTTCCAATTTGGTTAAAGTTCAGTACACAATTTTAGTTTCAGTTCTAGCTTTGTGAACGACTGATCCGCAACTAAAGTTCTGCTTCTTATTGCGGTGCGTATAATTTTATGCGGACACATGTTAAAGAGAAAATAAAATAATTAAATGAAGATAAGAACAAGGCTCACCAGACCAAACAGGACGACGCCCGGTATGTCCGTGAACTCCCTGAACTCTGTCCTCACCTCCACCCCCCTTCCAGAGTCGCTCTCCCCCGCCCTCCACCTACACACACAAGATAGCACATTTTGTGTAGGCGTTACCTTAACGACATCACTTCAACTTCACTTCTCCACCGTACTCCACCCTTTTGGATAATTATTTGCAGGGCTGACAAACTTAAACCACCGTTGCCAAGGGTGCAGGAAGTGTGCTTTTGAAAAGCATGCTTTTGCTCGCTTTTGTGTTTTAAGAGGTTTCTCTTACACTGGATGAAATCAATTATAACTCGATTGTTTTGGATAAATAACTGTGTAATTTTGTGCCTACTTGATTATGGTCATTGGTTTAGTTTTAATATTTATTATTCTGTACCCTATAGGCATTGATTATTTTTTGATGTCATTCTATTTTTGCTGTCTTGCACTTTCAGAGTATGTAGGCCCCAACTATTGTATTCAGTGTATCATACTCTGCGTATGATATAGATCGCACATTTAATACTCGGTCTACAGTAGAGGCTTACAAGCTGAAAATAGTTGAACGGTGGCTGTAGAAGACCGTTTGAATGAAGCTAGTGCGTATATCCGTGTGTTTCAACATTAGCATAGGCCCTACTTCGTCGACAAAAATCGCCAAGCACGCTGTTGGTTGTGCTGCCGGTGTCCCGATAGACATTGATTTAGCAATCCTTCTACGGCAGCTGGGATTCAAAATTTGATCGGTTACAAATTTAAATCCAAATGTAATTACTACTTTCACATTGGTTTATTTATTGTGCTTGTTTATTTTATGTTCCTCATTCATGTTTTTAAATATAATATTTTATGTGCTTCTCTAGGTTCCACGCGTCTCGAATGCACTATTTCTATTGATAGATCCAGGCATTATTTTATCGTAACTTGTGACCAGAGATCGGTCGCTATTAGTTTTATTTCAAAAAAGTTTTGGTAACGTTCGATTTTGATTTCGATAGCTACCGGTCGCTACCGGAAGTAAAATAGAGCCTGCTTGTTGTTGTAAAAAAGACCAGTTTTCTCAAAGCTGAAGTTTGGCCACTACTGAAGCTAAAAATAAGCTTGTAACTGCTATTGATGCTCCAATATCTGACCATCAACTTGTAATTATAAGCGAAGCGATTCAATGTCAACTAACTACCGGAGAAGCCTCAGAATGACGGTATATTGAATCCAACCGCTTGGCTGGCCACGGTTTTAAGCACTGTTAACCTGACCATAAAAATGAAACATTAATACGTGGTCAGATGCATTAATGCATCAATAACGCTTGCAAGTGTGCAACCAACAAGTTATTATTGTCAATTTTGCCAAAATATTTTTAAAATGAACAATTATAGGGGTCTATTATATACTTGAAATGCGTGCCAGAGATAAGAAAAATATTTCACATTCTAACGCGCTCAACAATAGCATACATGTATGCGACTAAAGTTCAAACTATTTGTAAGACCTAATACTGTTAACAAGAAATTTATTCATCCATGATAGCCTAATTCTTGTTACTGTTAGTCGTCCTGTTACTTATAATGTAAATTATAATTTTAGTTAGTCAAAGCACAGAAAACAATAAAATGAAGAATTTATGAATTGTGACTTATGAAAAATACAGGAAGAATTTGAAAACAGCACAACTTTTAGGCCTTCAGGACAACTAAAAATCTGCAAGAAAGTACACTACAGCTACGACCACTGCCATGTATAAATCATAGCAAAAAAAAAATAATTCATTATTCTCTCAACGGTCATGTGTCAACACTTTATTAAACCAACGATCTAAATAACCGATATTAAGCAGTCATATATAAAATCAGTGAAATATGTCCCAGAAGACACAATTGGTCAAATAGATCACATGGCGGAACAAGATGACTCTTCACAAATAATGTGTGAAAAAACAAACTAACAACCTCACAAAAATAGCATGTACGGTAGTTGCAAATATTTAGCACGGATTAAAAAACGTATCTCAAGTCACGGCAAGAACGCACCTTATGACACCCTAGTAACGTGTACATTATGCAGACCCAAGCTCTTCGTCTGGGCCGGCGTTAGGGTATGATGGTCCCCCGCGAAAAAATCCTGATGGGCCCCCACAACGCCATGGTGTCACTTCTCAAGGCTTATTTCTTCTTTCAAGACGAACTTACGAGCGGGGGGATGGTGGGAGGAAGGAGGGTGCCAACAGAAATTTTTCCCCAAACTTTCACAACGTACTTCAAACTGAGTGGTCTCCCCCTAAATTTCTTACAAAACGATAAAATACACCTTTTTACATAAATTACTATGTTAAATTCAAGACATGCTTCCCCACGGTCTCCCGACAGCGGTGGGCCCCCCCTGGAAGGATGATACCGGGGGCCCCAACGCCGGCACTGCTCTTCGTACTTGTAATGCCTAGCTCCGGAATGGTAAGTGTTATCACAAATATTACACGTCAACACGATAGTTCATTGGACGAAATCATAGATTATAGTTATTAGTAAGAATTATTAGCAATTAAGCCTCAATATTGCCAGTGTGGAAAGAATTTTTCCTTCATCAATTCAGTGTCGCTATTTAAAATTGAAACTCCTTTAATTAACGCACCGGGTTATTTCAAACTGGGTTTCACTACCTAACTGGCATTAAACTAAAAGATGCCATTTCTCAAACACCTCGCCGCAACCCGGTGCGCAAAGAATTGGCTTGCAGCCCAGAGCTCCACGGGCGACAATGACAATTCAATCAGTGTATTTGACTTGAGGGATTTATCATTAGCAGGGAGCCAATGATAAATCCCTCAAATCAAATACGTGGATAACAATTGTGCTCAATCCATTCCACCGCCCACTACCCACACTTGGCCCGGCCCACTACCCACACTTGGCGCCGCCCACTACTCACACTTGGCTCCGCCCACAACCCACACCTCGCCCCGCCCACTACCCACACTTGGCCGCTAAGACCAAGAGCCTCGCCCGTCCCTCAGCGTCGAGCGTGCAGTCAAAGCTGGCCGGCGCGCCGTTGAGTGCGTACGAGAAGTGGACAAGCTCCCTCGGCGCGCCCTCCACGTGCAGCTCGATCTCCTCGGCGCCCGTCTGCTCGAGGTGGACGAAGCGCTGCGGCGACATGGGCACCCATTTGTCGAGCTCTCCACCCAGCTCTATCTCGTTGTTACTGTGTAAGGATAGAGAGAGGTACACTGAGAGGGATAGAGAGACAGACAGACAGACATGGGTACCCACTTGTCGAGCTCTCCGCTCAGCTCGATCTCGTTGTTACTGCGTGAGGACAAAGGAGAAATCACTTACTGACTGTGAGACAACAGAAAGTATTCACACGAGTTGTAGACAGTAAGATAAACAAGTTCGCCTAAACACTAAGCAATGATGAGTATCCATCTAACCTATTTTCGAATGGGACATTGGTTTACTCCAATGACAAATTTTTTGTTCTAAGAGACACAGGAAAGCACAAGCTCGAACATACCAGGGGCCTCATTCAGGAAGCGATCTTATGACAATTTTAGTCTTAAGATTGTCTTAAGAGAATCTTATGAAAATCTTAT
>JAQIWG010004405.1:0-16079 GCA_034695025.1 Chamaedrilus cognettii | reverse complement strand
ACCGGTCAACCACGCTACCTCGCCGAACTCGTGTCCGCGTACGCGCCGGGCAGGCCGGGCCTCCGGTCAGCGACAAAGCACCGACTCACCATCCCAACCGGACTCAAGTCTACCGCCGGACAACGGACCTTCACCAGCGCGTTCGAGGTTGTGTGGAACCATCTACCGGAGGACATCAGGTCGGCTAAGTCCCTTTTCTCCTGTAAATCCAGGCTTAAAACTTATTTTTTCAAGTCCGCTTTCTGTATGTAGTCTGTTGCACTTCTCCCGCACCTACAATTCAAGCAAATGATGTTTTTCTCTCTCCGTTTGCATGACATATTCTTGGTGCGTTAAAAGTGCAATATACATACATACATACGTACAACTCACATAAATAATGCTATAACGTCACATTTGTCCCATCAGCTATAGTTGCGAAACGTCCAGAGGTCTTATTCAGGAAGCGATCTTATGATAATCTTAGTCGTAAGATTGTCATAAGAGATTCTTAGAAAAATCTTACGTTTTTTATTGGAAACTTCGCAGTCACGCGCGAACCAAATGATGACGTCACGGCGGTCAAATAACGTATTTTATTTGTTTAAAATTTGAGTTTGGATAAAATTTAAGACAAATTTACGAAATGTACGTGAATGAGGCCCCAGGCTAGTAGTAGACCACGTTGAAACAAAGCCATCATCAGCATTTGGCCGATCGTTATATTCGCTCAAACGCAAAATTAAAAGCTGAGAATGCCTGTCAAGATCAGTTCTGTCTCACACACGTTACACTGTTGGCTTTGAAAAACTGATGAGGAACTTCTGGAAGCTAAATACAGGATAACTTCCTATGGTACTATAATTGCAAATGCAAAATTTGGTGTACGTTTCAAACGAGCAGTTGTAATCTACTTTAGGGTTTAAGTTGTTTAATTACTTGTTTAGCGTTATTATAGTTGTTGGATCGCTTCGGTACGTAGCCAAGCAATGTACAGTATGCATTGCATATAGGCAATATGCAGTTTTCTGGTAGTATTGATCTATTTTTCTAACTCGGCTTTAGATCATTCTTCAGCTTTTCATCATTCATTACTTGTTTGACTATTGCATTTTGTGTTCTTCCCTGAGTGCATGGCGAATAAAGAAATTAATATTAGCCTAAGGGTGGATTCTACAGACGCACCTTTGCGTCCGGCTAATCAAAGTTCTTGCTGAGGAACGGAATTTAACGGCAGCCCTTTACTGCCATTCGAAAAAACTCGCAATATTATTTACCAGTAGAAAATGATATAAAAATTTCCACAAGAAATGACTTAAATTCTAATTCAGTTCAAACAGAAAGATATTATGCTCGAAATCTATGATGTCATCTTAATTTAATGACGTCGTATATCAATTCAAATGGACTAAGTAAAGAGTGGCTTTTGTACAGTGAATAAAATGTTTAAATTATAAATGTGACCTTTCTTCAACAGAAAGACAGATGTAAAGAGTTATTTTGAATGGCAGTTAAGAGCTGCCGTGAAATTGACTCCTGAGCTCAGGTAAAGATAAAGGTTGGCACAAAGGAATGACTACAGAATCCACTCTAAATGGCGGGACGCATCATCATCGCCGTTGTCTTCAGTGAGTAGTTGAGCGGGCGCCACGGGTACCAATTGATGCCCATGCCCCACGTCGCGCTGCCGTAGAGACCGTTGAGATTCGAGTGATGACAGTTGCCGTACCACCAAGCGCCGTGGTAAACCGCGGCGCAGTTGCCGCCAGAGATATCGTGCGGCGCGTCGTACGTGCTAAACTGCATGCCGAGCTGCGGGCCCGTCATCGCGTCGGCTGCAAGTAAGCGCAAGCGTTAAAACGCCCGCACACTTTTCGGTCAAAACAAAGGAAGTTTTTTTGTTAAGAACAGTAGTCCGTAGAGAACTTGTCGAGCCGCAGACTACTAGCCTAGACCTGACGTCATGATCGCTTAACGACGAATACTGCACGCAGCATTCTTGTTGTTAAGGTCACAGTGACTTTAACGACGGCGACTGGCGTTCGTCTGACCGATAACGCGCACAGGTAGCGGTCTAGCACCTATTCGGTCAAACGAACGCCGCGGTGAACTTTCTTCGTTTTGACCGAAAGGTGTGCGGGTACCATTATACCATCATATTACCCAAAGATTAAATAAAATCAAAATCACACATGTGTTTATTTCAGCCTTACGTGATAAAACATCTACAGTCATCGTAAGTGACTTGTCTAAAATACAGACCTACAGATTCTGAGCGGGACTCGCTCAGAACGCACTCAAGTAGGTCATCAATGCCGGGCGGTACAAAGCAAATATACAATCAGACATAATAGCAGCTGCACAAAATTGCTAAGATAAAAATAAATGCAGTAAAAGTAGATCGCTATACTAATAACAATCAAAAAGTCTAGATTGCAACTAAAAACAGCACAAAGTTAAAAACAATGCAGCCTAAGAACGACCAAAAAGTTTTCCATCAAAGTTTTTCTATCTATTCTATGCTGGCTGTTCCATGCGATTGTAGTTAAGGACCGTGTGTAGTCTTCTTCAATATTCTGCAACATGACAGGTCTCTGGTGTCCAAACCATCCACCCTAGCCGATCTTCGGCCCTCCTCTTCATATCCGCATACGGTTCCTTCTCAAGCAAGTCGTCCATAATCCTAAAACGTGGCCTTCCCGGTTTCTCTTTCCCTCCACTCTTCCCTCCGTCACATCTCTCAACATTCTCTCTCCTCTCAATACATGTCCAATACAGTTTTTTCTTCTGACTATTATTTCGATCAGAGTACTTGTTTCCCCCACTACCTTCAACACTTTTTCATTCTTTATCGCCTCTGTCCAGCTAATCTTCTTCATTCTTCTCCATATCCAGATTTCTAATGCTTCTATTTTTCTTATGTCCTCTTTCTGAAGTGTCCGAGTTGTTTTGAATCGGTGCCCGTGTGTAGTAGCAAAACCCATTACAGTCCAGTCCGTGCATTGGGCCAAGCACAATCCGCTCCTTCTTCTTTAGTCGCCTTTTACAACTCTCCCGCGAAGCTCTGAGCTGCAAGCCAATTCCTTAAAGCCAATTCCTTATTCACCGGCTGGCAAGGGGCACCGGTTCTATGGGCGCGCTACTACTGAACACTATTATTACCTGGGGGTGAAATTACTTGAGGACGTTCAAAATCGTTCGACTCTTTTTTGGATCATATAATTATTATTAAAATCATAGCGAAGCGTTGTGGACGAGTTGCCTAAGTCTCGGACTTCGGATTGCGAGTGTGGCAGAGAGCCGGTTCGATTCCCGGCCGCGGTAAAAGACTTCGAGTCACTTCGTGCACCCTTTGCAAACGTGCTTAATTTCATCAGCCCTGTAAATAATCATCCAATAGGGTGGAGTGCAGTAGAGAAGTTGAAGTTAAAGTTGAAGGTAATTACAATATCACTACTTAAACTGTGACATCAATTTATCCCTAGTTGCAGTTATGCCCTCGACAAGCTTTTCATGCGTGAAAATATCACGTTGTCGCGCAACGTCGGAAAAAGGCCTTATAGAATGCAATCGCGTGCGACTCACAGGCATTGCCCGAGTAGGTTCCCAATGATATCAGTCTGTAGTTGGTCGCTTCTCCTCCAACGTGGAAGTTGTCGTACGCTGCGTAAGCGTACACTTCAGATTGGTCAGTCAGGTCGACGCGCAGTATCCATTTTGTGAAACCCATGAGTTGTGCCAGGTACTTGTTGCCTGTGAATGAACGTGCGTGCTTTATTCGTTCAACTTAGTGATGCACATCACAATAATTTTTATCATAAATTTTGAGGACTATCTCGTCACCATTTGATCAGTGTGACTTCCTGAACGTTAACTGAATCAGACAGTGACACCGACTTAGAACAGTCTGCCTGATTTCTCCTGCATCCAATATCTTTCTTGGAATCTTCATTAAAGGGAATTTATAAGCCCAAATCTTTTTTTGAAATTGACAGATCGAGACAAACCAGAGGTCATAACTGGAAGCTGAAGGCAACAATTCCCAGGTTTGATTATCGACTAATTTTTTTCGCGTGCAGAGTAATAAATGCCTGGAGCCATCTATCGCAGAGAACTGTAGAAGCAACTTCTTTCGCATCCTTCTGGGCCCTTTAACATCTCGAAGGTCTTGATAAATTTATCAATAAAAAGCATTAACTGCTTCTCTCTTACCGTAGTTTATGTATGGATACAGTTCGCATCGTCGTGACGCTATGACTTATTGATGGTGATCTGTGACATAGATTTAATGATAGATATTAATCACTGAACGGTGAATTTTTATGATGGAAGTCTTAACTTGTTTTTAACGTGCTTTATACATGTCCACAGAGAGAGTTTTAAATTGTTATGAACAATATGGAAGCAGTCTTGTCATTTCTCAGCATCAACGAGTTTTATGCGTCAAAGCATCTAAATATGACGCGACTCGTGCAGGGTCTGGACAACGTAAGAGCGTCTTGAGTGTGATGCACCCAGCGGCTCCCTGTCTGGATTATGAACACGTCTCCGTGTTTACATATTGGTCCCTGGTCTCTGGTTACACCGCAGCTGCACATGCTGCGGTGTTCGCTATAAAGAAATTGAATTTTTTTCGATTTGAAGAAATATATAAGCCATTGATTTATTCAGACATCAATTGATTTGCATATCTGAATTATATTTTCATACAAGGGGCAAACATTGATTTTATGCCGAGCAGACATAGACATTGACATTATTCAATCGACCTAAAGGTTAATTGGCGTTTTTGAGTGCGAACTGCTCTTCTAGTATACTAAGCAGAATAGGCTATACCTCACGTTATATGACTAAATATTCCTGAAAAAGTTCCAGTCAGTCACCAGAGAGGTGGTAGATAGAGAAACAAGAAAGGTAGAATTAGGTTTCGACGATTGTAAGCCGAGGCTACTGAAATATAGCTTACAGTGGAGTAGAGTTAGGCTGTTGCATCGAAATTCCTGCTGTGCCATGCTAACTTATTAAATTCATTATATAATTAGTAATTGAATATCTAATGATTCATCGACAAACGATGCTAATATCGAAAGCTGCACATCAGCTGTACTTGGCAAGCACGTGCACGACGTGCCACGCACCCCACTCGATGTAAACGTACCGAACCAAAACTCTGCATTGGGGTCACCAAACCCTTCCTCATAGTGCGTCCAGTTTTGATAGAAGTCGACGCTTCCGTCCAGTCTGCGCTGAAACACCTGCAAAGACAATGTATCAACGGTTTTCTTCGCCGACGTACAAGTGCGTAACCAAAATGATTCCTAAATCACGATAGCTGAGCCACATTTGGAACACAGTTCTTCGCATTTGCACAACATTCACAGGAGCTGTGGATGGGGTTGCCATACGTCCCTTATTTTGAGGGACGTCCCATATTTGAGGCCATTGGTCCCTTTCCCCCTATGAAGAGCATAAGGGACGCCAATTGTCTCTTTTTTAAACCCAGGACTCAATTTTTATCATCTGATTGCAAACATACCAGTATTTTTGTCAGAAATTAAACCCGTAAGGTTTCAAATAACATCTAATAGCGTAATCCCAAAGACACAAATCGTTCACATTTAACTGTGGATCTTGCTGCAATAGCGTAAATCGTTGGACAAAATTTTGTTGCAGTATATGATGTTATACGTAGTGAAAGAAAGTCATGTCGTTTATGCAAAGTAGCGAAAAAATTGAATCACGCATGCTGAATATTTTGTGTCCCTTATTTGAACGATGAAAATGTGGCAATCCTGGCTGTGGAGGCGTTAGGCAGATCAATGCTGGGGGGCGGTGAAAGGACGCTGATGTAGATGCAGACAACAAAGATGCAGACAACAAAACTTGATGCTTACGGCGAAGAGTTGTGGCCGAGTGATCTAAGTCGCGGACTTCGGATTGCGAGTGTCGGTGCAAACCCCTGACGCGGTAAAAGATTTCGAGTCACTTCGCGCACCCTTAACAAAGGTGCTTAATTTCGTCAGCGCTGCAAATAGTCATCAATTAGGGTGGAGTGCAGAAGAGAAGTTGAAGTTGAAGTTACTCCGCTTGTGAGCCAATTTCTAGAATTGAATTTAGCGTCAGTCACGTGGGAATTAAAACACCCGCCATTAAAACAAACGTAGGACTAAACGCAACGAGCCATAGGCCCACGTGAAGAACTTAGGGTGTTTTCACGTTCAGTCGTCGGGGCTGTTCTCCCGGTCGTCTTCCGGGAAGAACTGTCATCACTGAAAGCCGGTCCAAATGACGCGTCTTGCGGAATACAGAGATTATTGTAGTCTTTCAATCGACCACCACGTATAACGGCATTTACATGTAGGATTGATCATCGACACCGGCGCAAAAGACGCGTCTTGCGGATGCCGTGTCGCCGCTGAAGACAACTTTTCTCACATTACAGGGTCTAGCGGTCTTGCAAAAAGATTCCGGATGTTTCGAGGAAGGATTCTTCCCGGAAGACAGCCCTGACAACCCAATGCAAAAACACCTTTAGTGGATTGTCACTCGCACACAAACTACACGGTTTGTCAATAATTTTACTCGCCCTTAAAGAGGGCTTAAGTGAATGAAGGAAGTAAGCTGTTGTGTGGAATTTGTTGACACAGACATCTAGCACCGGTTGTTAGATCAAGTGGGCTATATGGACATATATCAGACAATTAGCGACTCTCACCAGGTAAGTGGTTTCTTCCAAGTTCTCGCAGTAGCCGACTATTCCTTCCCATCCTGCTATTGTGTACGCTTGACTTGGGTAGCCCTTCTGGGCCTGAGAGTCGCACACTGAAATTACAAATAGCGACTTACACTTCAGATTTAACGAGGCTCGTTTCAGTGTCTTTTTGGAATATTTGGTCCTTCAAAACTTCGCACGGTCTCTTGTAGGCAGATGTGTTGATGGCGTGACATAGTTTGACGAAAGGAGTTTATTATTTCCAAATCTGCCTTGATCAAATTAATGGAACGCTACAAAATTCAATTTTTAAAATGTGTAAGTTTTTTCGTGAAGTACAAATTATACACATTGCATTCGGCTAATATGCTCCTTAAATTGTATCAATTCAGCGCGCAAATTACTCATAAGAGTAAATTCCGAGTAACTGTGTCAATAGCCAATTGCGTATAGAAATCGCCATTAGAGAGTGACATGGGGAATCTTTTAGCGCCCCAACCCATAACCGAAATTTAAACTTTCTCCCCTCCCCACCGCCCCCCGCAAACCGATTTCAAATTTTCTCCCCACCCGTTCCCCTCCCCGCAAAGATCGTTCCTCTCCTCTCCCAATTCCCCTCAATTTTCCCGCGACTTCTCGCAATTATTTAGCATATGGTAAGCGTCGTTATTGGGGACGGGGGAGTCCGAGAATGTATGACCCTCCAATATTTTGAAACAACCGTTTTGACCAATCAATATTTTAATGGGCGTAATACAAACGTCATAAAACTCACTTTTTTAACTTCATTTTGGATTTAGCCAAATTTATTTTCGAACCCCTCAATATTGAGATCAGATTGATGCCCATGTAGACACACAGACACTACTATATATGGTGAAACAGCTTCTAGCTTTCTGCCAAGGGGGGGGGGGGGTATTTGAGGATGCTGAGGGAGGTGAGGTGAAAGTACGCATCGCTCGGTGTTAATATAGATAAGCCTAGTCTATTAAAATTTCACACGGACATCGGCATATTTGATCGGAATACGCATTCTCAAGGGCATTCTCTCATTCTCGGGATGAACATCTGGGATCATCCCTGCATGGCGAAGATGCCCAATGATGCTTCAATGACTGTCTCTGCCGAGTGCTGAGCATTCTGTCAGCGGCTCCCGCCGCGCCCTCTATAGACAACTGTGTCGATAGCGGTGATATGGAGCCGCTAACTACCGCTGTAAACTTGTGAGAGCGCGGTCGATACGCGGCGAATGCTACAGGGACCATTAAGCTCGAGCTGACAACTGTCAAGAAAAACTATATGACGACTGGGGTTAGCGAGCAAGTCAACGGCTCGGAAACAGATGGCTTTAGGGTTAGGGATGCCAGGGGGTCGAAATTGTAGTCGGCTGTGTAGTAGACAGTGACATGGGGAAGCTTCTAACTCCCGTCCCCGTCCCCGAAATGTCATGAATTGATGATAGCTGCAAAATTAACATCTTAATTAAATTCCTTTATCCACCCCGCGGTTTTACCGCAACCCTCTTCCCCATTTACCGCGGGAAAACATTGACGCCTGTCCCCTCCCCGCGATAAAAAAAGTTTCAAAAATATTTTTCACCCGCTCCCCGCGGAATTTACCGCAATTTACCGCGATTACCCACTGCTCCCCACCCCATGTCACTCTCTAAGCGCCATAGCACTTACAGAAAGTCTGGCATTGACTGCCGGCGAACATGGGAGGGCAGATACAGGTGTAGTTGTTGTGTGGGTAGTCGTTGACGCATGTCGCGTTCTGAGGACAGGGCGAGGACGCACACGGCTCTGCGATACGAAGCATAAATGAACGCACGCGACTGCGAAGCAGCAAGGAACATATAGCTTAAGGTCTGATTTCAGAGACGTCATATTTCTTGTGTTCGAGAAAAACGGACCCTCTATGAAATAATGAAGCAGCTTCGCTAATTGTCAGCGGAATTGCTTGCAATTTTGGTCAACTTTAACCGAACAACGAGAGCACAAAAGTACACTGTGTCGCGATGGAAATTGAAGCACTCAAAGCACTGTCATTGCTCGATCATAAGTTATCAGATTGGTTTGAACTGTACACACAGCAGCTGCAGCCATACTGACACCAATTTCGAAATTTTTTATAAATCACAAATGTTAGTCATTTTGCAAAATTATGCATATTTGAAAAA
The DNA here is from genome assembly GCA_034695025.1 of Chamaedrilus cognettii. NCBI lineage: Eukaryota > Metazoa > Annelida > Clitellata > Enchytraeida > Enchytraeidae > Chamaedrilus > Chamaedrilus cognettii. The sequence continues at coordinate 7,209 of JAQIWG010004405.1, read as the reverse complement.
CAGTAGGAGTAATGCGTTTATCATGGTGGCGTTCGTGACGTTAATCAAGCGTCGACTCTCTTGCTAGAAAAGTGGCAGCAGTTTGATAGCGAAAATCATGAATAGAGCAAGGAAACTGTTCCCGTCCTCTCTCATGCATGCGCGAATATGGAGAACACTTTGAACATCATTAATTGTGCTTGTGTAAAGTTGTTTATAAATAACATTCAAGATGGATTTGCGTGAAATTTTATACTGAAAAAGTTTACCAGGTATATCAATACTATTATTTTTACAGATGGGTAAATAAATGTTGCTATTAAAATCTCCTTCGCTGCGGCAACAAGTAACATCAGTTAATAATTATTGCTGCGGACAACTTTAACCAAAGCCAGATACTTAAAAAGATCAAAGAAGTGATCTTAGTGTAAATCCTAGTTGCAACTATACCTAACGACGAACATATGTTTTCCTGGCCCTTCGTCTGAAAATAACAAAAATGTCAGGTAAATATCAAAGTATATTCTGATTTTAAATTGCTTAAAAAGTCAACGGTTTGCTTACACATATTCTTGCACTATGATCTTACATAAGTTAGCACACGACAGGCCTGTACACATGGAACAGATTGCGAGAATCGTGTTGGAGCTGTGGGTGAAAGTAACGCTTGTACATGTGCATTGGTGTTTAGTAGAAACCGTATTTCGCCAACTGTGTCTTGTAAGCTAAAGTCAATCATTGAAGCACAGTTAAATCGACTCAAAGTATGGTATGTTTCTTCTCAATAGTTCGGCAAGTCGCGACCGAGTTGTCGACATATTAGTGTGCAGTATCTAACACTCAATAGTTTACTCTCTGGGCATAAATGCCTTTTTCTTCAGTGTTTTACGACATGGCGCACTTCGGTGTCCAAACCATTCTCCCTAGCCGATCTTCGGCACTTCTCCTCATGTTTGCATGCGATTCCTTCTTAAGCAGGTCGTCCATCATTTCGATGCATGGCCTTCCCGATCCTCTCTTTTTCTCCATTCGTCCCTCTATCGCATCTCGCAGCAAACCCTCTCCTTTCATTACACGTCGCATCCAGGGACCAGGGCGTACATGCCACAGAACATAAGTTAAATGACTAAACTATTCAGCAATGCAATTCGCCGTGTCATAGACTTTCATACACAGATTTTTGACCGAAAGAACTCGCGCGTAGTGTCATACGCTTTAGCGGTAGCACGACCATGCAAGCATAACCCTAGGCCTGTAACTTGACTTGTGTTTTGCGCGTAACTGAATTTAAGCATCATTGCAAAATTTTTATATTGGAACAAGAATTTTTTTTTCCTGCCTGGTACAAAGCACAGCCGGGCACAAGTTTGTTGTTGGTCGAAGATTTGTTGAACAGTTCACAATTCAACAGACTTTGTTTGAAGTTGAACGCGGCGCAGGTTCCACGCAGCCGTTTCACGCAGAGATTAGGACACGCGAGATGAGACGCTGCTGCTTGCGTGATGGCAGAAGGATCTAGCGCGCACTGAGTCCTGCCGGCTGACTGGACTGCGCTGAATACGACTGACATCTGCGCAGCGACCACGCGCACGCAGAGCAGACACGCCACAACGGCTCCCACCAACAAACGCATCGCTCGCCGTCTGCCGCTCGCTGCGGAATAACTGAAAAACGTCTTCGACCGTCTTTTTGCGTCCATATCAACATTAAACTACTTCACCCCAGAATCCGACGTGGACTTTGCTGAAATTCAGGCTTTGACGACAATGAAGGTGTTAAACACTTACATCGCACACTAACACCTACACTGGGCGTAAACATCTGCCACAGTCGATTAATCCGTATTACCTGCTGACTGTACCGATGTCCAGGATTATCACTGTACTCTGTATGTACTACTTGTATGCGGCATGTCGTCCTTAAAAAAAAAACACAAAAAAAGAGAAAAAGAGCAACTTTATTTAGGCAATGTAGAATTTTGATTACGTGCAAATTACAGTTGCAATGCAACGGAATCTTGAGAACATTAAGAGTATAAGTTTTTGGACACAACCCAGGCGTCGCTGACCCAATCTACAACACGCCTCAAAATTAAAAGACCCAACTTATTTCTTCAATAACTATCGCATACAATGAGAATTGTTAACTAAATTTTAACCACACTAATTTCACTAGATATTTCGACAAACGTTTGTTTAATTGAATTGCGCGTTGATAAATCTACGAGTAGTAAAAGCTAACATACAAACAACAACTCCATAATGCGCTAAATAATATATTTTTTGTATTAAGTATTTGTGATCGGCCTGCGCTTCAGACCTATCAAAAAATACCATGGCTTAACTAAGGCGACTGATCGCCGCCTAGTATCGGGTGCCAATTGTTGGCTATCTACTGCGCCGAGTTAATTTGTGTAATAGCCATGCGGTATTAATTATTCACGATTAATTATTTCAAATTTATCAGATAGGCCAACTCGTGCAATGCAATAGACTTTATCGAGCTCTCATGAAAACCTGCATCCGGCTCGCTCGAGCGTGCCGACTGTCAACGAATGACCAACGCCAGTAGCTAGTCGTTCGATTATGACTGCAAAACTGCTCTTAGCTATTCCTCGAAACTGTTGTTTGCAACAATGGCTTATGCGCAGTGAGGGTTCTATAAGCAAACCAAAATGACGCCAGGCGTCCCCCCATCGAAGGCTTGGAGTCCCCATTAGCGCCCAACAGGCTTGGAGTCCCCATTGGCGTCCCCAATATTAAAGTATGGGTAATGAAAATGCAGTGGTAAACTAGATTCTTAGTGAATTTGGCATCCCATATTCGATAGCTAGTGTTCTCAATCAGAAGTGGTTGAAGTACCCAACTTCATTTATGTCAAAGAATGTAAATAAACACAAAAAATGTGAAAAAAGCCGTAAAGAATCACTTCAAGTAGTCTGTCACAGCTCCCCCCGGCTGTGAAATCCCCTCGTCCTACAAAAATGTGAAGATGAGGTCAAGAATAGTGGCGTCGTTAAAAAAAATGGTGGCATCCCTTGGTATTCCGAATCAAAAATTCCTGCAGCCGCCCCTGCTTAAGCGATGCGTTTACGATGCAGATATTCGATTTTTCCTATTTTTTCGATACTCTGCATTTCTAATGAGTCAGAGAAAAACAAGCAGGCTCGAGCTTGAACCGTGTGGTAGCTCAGGGTTCCTATGAAGTGGAGGATGTAGAACGAACCAAATGTTTTCAATTCTCCTGATTAATGAGGACTTTCGAAGTAAAAGCAAGGTTGTACTCATTTATGTCGCACATAGTCAAACTACATACTGCCCACTATTTTTTAACACTTTGCCTAATAGTTGATGTTCTTAATAATTTTTGTTATTGCCATTTTATTATCTGCTTCTTTTGATGCGAATTAAAGATCTACATACATTAACTCCACATTTTCAAAAAAAAATTTATATAGTTAATTGCTGAATTATAATAACTTTGACATCACAATGACTTTCAATTCCGCTTTAGTAAAAGAAATTGGGCTGTTCGTATGCAGATTTCGCACTCTGTGCGCAAAACTTTAGCATATTGTGATTAAATAGAATAATTACTGCAACTAATTACAATGAATTACTTAAATAATGACTGTCTGTGCAATTCGATCGACGTAGCAGCAGCTTTTTTTATAGAACTTTATTCGCCTCACGGCAGAAGCAACATAATAATACACAACTCAAAAGATTAAATTAAACAAATAGTCGCAGCATGTGCAATATTACATAACCATTGATGGTGCTACAAGGCATAACATGAATAATATTATCAATCTACCAGTTATCCATATTGTTGAAAAAATAATTACTAATATTAATTGACCAAGAGTTTACATGCCTATCTGATATTTTAGCTTAAAGATTATGTTTTCTTAGTACACAATCGAATTCTTTTTTAGAGGTTGAATAAAAATGCATTGCTTATTCAACTTTTGAAAAGAAATCGCGCTATGACTTGGTGAGCATTAGCGGTTAGATTTGCTCGTTTTTGACCGCAACGTGCTGTGTTCTCTGATGACCTACGAATATTGGTCAAAACTTCACTTGGTTGTCATGTTAATCATATGTTTTCATTTTCTTCTTTATGTAGATATCTTCTTTTCCTGTAAATTTTTATTTGTGAAATGCACACCTGCGTCGTATTTCAAAGATTGAGCTCAATTGGTTAGATACATATGTCAATCAACGTTTGGTGTGTTTGTTTGGTGATCGGTAAACGATTGGAGGCTGGAACTAGGCCCGCTTACATTTCAATAGCAGAAAAACTCACGAGAATTTTTCATGAATTGAGGTATCTTGGACTTCACACTGATAATTCACTTCCATGCTACTAGAGGCACGGGTACAAGTTTCACCTGAGTATGATTTTAGAGTAATTTTATGTTTTCTGAGTTCTCGCTGTATGTAGAGGAGGTGATGGAAGAAGGAATTGAGGGTGTTGATGAAGGGCTCCAAGTCAAGGCTATAAATTACAGGATATTTTAGCTGCATATATTAAGGAATTAATAATAATATAAAAATTGTATTGTCGAACTGCAATTTTTCTGACTGTTTTAATATTGGATTGTGTGCAGCGTCCTTGTGATGACTTCGGTCGTGTTACGGCGCTCTAAACAATTGTCCGAAAATTATTAATCATTATTATTATAATTTGGTTGTCAAATTGTCAAAGAACAAATATGACGTCGCGATCCAATCAGATGGTGCAATGAGATCTCAGATATTTAAATAAGAATATAATACCAATTTTTCTGCTAATATTAAAAAGAGGATGTAGTCGATATTGGGTAAATTAAATGATATGCCAAAAAGGTGACATGAGGACAACTTTGAGAAAAAATCAAGAAAATTGTACCAAAATAGAAAGTGGAGTCATGGTCAAAGTGGTCACAAAATATCAAAAAAGAAGGATCTATGAGCATTGTCATAGAAGGGAAAACGTTGAGCAAGTCGACAAGTCAAATATCAGGGAGCGTGGATTGGAGGATGGAATATGTGAAGCAGAAATCAGAAAGAGAAAAAACATCGCAGAGGATGCTTTCAGCAAGAGAAAAGAACTACGGAACAAACGGCTGAGCATAGAAGTCAAACAGAGGATTGTGTACGGTGTCATTTGAAGGCAGCAATGCAGACTGTAGTCTGAATGTGATGTCAGCGCTCACGTGAGGTCGGTATGCCCAAACTGCAACCAGCAGTGATTTATACAACCCCCCCTTGCAGTTATCTCTCTCTCTAGTGCACTGCCAAACGGCAGGTCCCTGGCATTCAACCTCTCCAAACTTGGCGGTTCTCTGCCGTTCTCTTCATGTACGATTTTCTTTCCAGTAGCTCATCTCTCATTCTCACTCGCTTCCTTCTCCACATCCTCTTGCCCTCCATTCTTCCCTCTAGTATTTCTCTCATCAATCCCTCCCCTCTCACTACGTGCCCAATCTTGTTTTTTTTCTCTGCGCAATGATGTTCAGTAGTGCTCTTTTTTTTCACCTCTCGGCAACATCTCCTCATTTGTTCTTTTCTCCGTCCAGCTAATTTTCTCCATTGTCCTCCAAACCCACATCACAAAGGCTTCCATTCTTTTTCTATCCTATTTTATGAGTGCCCCCCCCCTTCTCTCTTCCAGGCCTCATAGTCGTAGTGCCTACTGTATATTCTCCAAGTGCGGGTGCATCACCCCTCCCCCCAACTCCATGACCCCACTAGTGGACTGTTTTTGGGCGGTTGGTCCCAATTTGGGTCGGTGCAGTAATCTGAATTAAAATAACACGAAGGCCTGAGGAAAGTATTTCTTTCAGTGCAAAAATGGCTAGTAAGCAGTAGGCATGTGGCTTGTGGCGTTTTGGTGATTCTCTCTATCGGTCATGGTTGATTTGATTTGGTTTTGTGTTAGAGTTTAATTCGTATTCTGCTAGCGAGCATTGTTTAGATTTTGTGCAGCCTATCGTATTCATGTTCTCAATTGTTACCGATTCTTTTGATTTATTTTTATTTTTGTACGCTATTCTTAAACAGTTCTTTTCTCTAAGTTAGTTAGTTTATTTTATTTTCTCATGACTCAAGAAATAGTGTAAAACTAGGATGTCATAAAGTTTACTCCTACAGGGACGCTTAGTCCCTGCTTTGGCGTTCTGGTGTCATCTCAAAATTTGTTTGTTGTCTTTTGACATGTGTTGCTGTACATTAAAGTGATGCAAAAAATGAAAAAAAGAGAAAAAAGTTACAGTCAAACTTCTACCCTCCACATGTTCGCGAGCTCTGCACGGGAAGGAAAAACATTATTCCGGGAGCTGGAAATTATAAAGTGTAGCTTGCTTAGTCTGCGATTTCAGCATCAAGCCACAAAGGAATTTTTTTTAAAATATTGGTTGAACAACCTGACATGAAAGCCTGGGCACCCACCCACCCCACTGGGGAATTTAAAAAAATACACATTCCCGTCAAGGGCTAACCCCTGTAACTGAACTGACACCAGTTCTGTTTCGCTTGATATCACCTTCTTGCATTATTTCGTTCGTAAGATATCGCCACAATGAAGGTGGTCTCAAGATAATTATCTGTGTATCACTGGTGCCTATGTTCCACCGACACGATAGGCTACTTGGATACAGGCCCTATTGCACTGGTCACTATTGACCAATTTGCGGAGTTGTGAAAAATACCTTAGATTAGGATCAGCTGGGATGTCGGAAAATACACCGGCACAGTCCACCAGTAAACGACAACATCCTCTCGAAGCTGTCAATCCATGACATGATGAGAAGGCATATTAACTTCGACGTGAATTAATTCACACTGGTCCTCAAGACTTCGTGTTCTATATGGTTTCACCTGTCCAGACGTAGGGCCCAGCCTGCGATTCTCAAAGTGCTGCTTGCGGGCCAAAAAGTGACCCATCATTACCTTTGATGTGGCCCACGGGATGACTGTCAAAGGGCCACTTTAGCAAGCCGAACCGTTGTTAAAAGGGCCGCGTTGGCCCTCGACGATGTTTATCTTTAACCTATTAATGCCCAAACCATTCCACGACATTATATTCCTGTGCAAATGACAAACTAGGTTCATTATGACTATTAGACAGAGAAAATTATTTTTGGGGTTATTCCACATGTGGGGTGGTAGGGGTGAATAGGTCCCATTTGGGACTCATGGGCACAAACGTAATACTAATATAATTAGCTAAGCATTGCAAAACTCA
>JAQIWG010004404.1:0-16080 GCA_034695025.1 Chamaedrilus cognettii | reverse complement strand
CACCCAAACCCAGCCTGGCTTGATAGCACGGCCGATTTCATTCTTTGCTTCCCTACAAAATCAACACACACAATGGCTAGTAGCATTCTCGCAGTAAACTATGATCTATAAATATAATTTTAAGAACTGATAAAGCCCCGATTAGCACAGAACCTACACGCTAACGGTTCTCAACGACTCTGTTACACTAAGTGACACACTGAGCTCAGGCAACGTTTCGATGGACATTGTGTAATAATTACGCTGTAGTTAATCAGCCACAGCGACCAACAAAGTGTCATCTTAGTTATCATCACGGTGAATAAAATTGCCCTGAATCTATAGTGAGCTGCTGTAGGCCTACTCAGTGTCAGCCCAGGCCAAACTGCAGATTTTTATATTCCAGATCGAGCACGATAACTAAATTCAAGTTATTCTCTTTTCTCTACACTGACTCATTGTTTACAAACATTATGTATATGAATAAATTAATTTTTAATGAATTTGCTAACAGAGCTGCAACTGTATGTAGGGTACATAATTATGTGTCCTTAGACATAAAATATGCCATTCTATTAGACTATACGCTCTAGAGCGTGTTATAAAATCAAAGCGGGCCAGGCCCTCGGCAAGAATCGTAGTAGGCCTTTCTCATGCAAGAATGCATTTATATTGGGATCTCGACGGACAACTTTATTTCTCAAGGCCGTAATGTTAAATTTCCTATCCCCGACGCACAACTTCATTTCTAAAGCCCGTAATGTTAAATTTCCTATCCCCGACGGACAACTTCATTTCTAAAGCCCGTAATGTTGAATCCCCGTTAATGTTAATAACTGCAACATTGCTGTTCACGTGCCACTTGGCCTAGGCCTATATGTCCGCGATTAACACGAAAATGAGAAAGGTGACGGTCGGCGATTTTGCCGTGGAGCAATCCGGTAGCCACTATTGAATTAACCGAAGGGCAAATACGAAATTTCTTATGATATCGCTCACTTGAAATCTAAGTTTTAAAAGCGCATTGATACTAATTACATTCAAACTTAAAAGAACGAAACTATTATTTGCAGTACAATACTCCACTATGATTAATGTTTATTGCAAATAATTGTTCATATTAAGTGTTTTCAAACCATTAGCCAGCATAGAAACAAAAACAAATATCGTAGGGCTGCGATTTAAAAACCAATTTAAAAAGCAAAATGTTAACTGCCGATTGATTCATTTATTGCCAATAATTAGTCTTTGATTTTCTGAGTGGCTGTCAAAACCTCTGTAAACATTATTTATAATGCAACATAATTTATGTAAACACTGTCACTGAGCAGTGATTGGTTGGAGATTGTTCGAATGTTACTTCCTAGACCACGTGTTTGATTTTGCCAGAAATGGCCGCGTGTTTATTTATTTATTTATGATAATGTGACCAAAAATTGGGCGACAGCTGGTAAATTAGGCATTGATACAATCTCCTTGACGTAGCCCCAGGCGCTGAGTTGTCCCCTTGAATGGAATCTCAAACGGATGGTAAAATATGCTCGCTTAACTTCTCTTTGCAATAAGGATAAGCTTGCCATCATGGGTTAGGGGGATGGACTGGAATCTTCTTACTTTCTCTTCCGTTTGACTATAAACAACAACGTCTTTTGGTATACATAATAAACAATGCAACCTAATGTAATTTTTTGTGTTGAAATCGTATAAATTTATATTCGATATGAATTATAATTGTACATTCGTCAGAGACTTCGTTATGGATTAATCCAATATTTGCGTTTATGTATAGAATTAAATTAATTGATAATAAATAGATAATAAATATATGAATCTTGTGTCTATTCGGTTGTGAGGTGTCGTAGAGTTGGAGACTCTTCGACGCCGGGAGCAGGAGCTGCTTCAACAAAAAATGGACTCCGAGGCCGAATTCGGTCAGCAGCGGGCCAAGTTTATAGAGATGTTTCGACAGAAAGAAGGCAAGATTTATTGTTTGTCGCGATTGTAAACTGCCAATGTCATCTTGCTTGCAGAATTAGTCTTTGGCCTCAAATTATACCTTTTTCGTAGAAGTTTTTATGCTATCCTGTGTTTTGGATGAACATGAACTTTAGCTGTTGAATTTTGAAAAAATGTAGCGAATTCACACAATTTTTGATTGACCACGAACCTTTGATAACGCACTAGAGTTGCAGTGGAATGGAATTATCGTGTTTGCTCATGCAAGAATTAATAACTCTACAGGGTCCTGCAGAAGCTTGCTTCACCATTGTGTGCTATGCACAGTACAGTGTGTCCATTTTGTTGCTGTTCTACCGCCTTGATAGGTGTTTCAATTTGCGCCGTCGTCTCTGTCACAGAAGCGCTCCGGCTCGCGGAGGAAACCACAGCCGAGAGCCGGCGAGAAGCAGCCGAGCTCGAGAGCCGGCTTCAGCGGCTCGAAGCCGAGCTGAACGACGTCAAGTCGGCGGCTACGATCGCCGAGGTGGGAAAGGAGGAGGAGATGGAGAGGGTGCAGAGGCAGCACAGGGAGGAGGTGGCCTCTCTGCGCCACATCATGAGTGGTCGGTGCAAATGCGAATGTGAATTAAACGTTCATTGAATTAAATTAGTTAATTACTAATATATATTTTTTATGGTTAATTTAATTGCTTTCTCTTTTGAGCCGAGTAATATGGCAAATGGACTGCAGAGATATTTTGACACAAATTTTGAATAACTTGTTCGTGGCTTTGATGAAACTTTAAATAATTTCTTTTTTTGTTTGAAGTTTGTAATAGACTTTGTAGCAGAAATAGGCTAGATATCTGTATCTAAGTAGCATTGTTTACCACTTAAGCAGGAACTAAAACAGATTCAACAAGCTAGCAAACAAACAAAATATTTAGCAGTAAATGCTGCTTTAACAAAATTGACAAGGAGGCAAATGAACTAATCATGCAATGTTTTATTATGTTTGTGCCTGTTCTTGCTAACAGAGGCAGCGAGTCAGGTGCGCGAGAGAGCCGTGGGTCTGTATGAACAGGAGCGCATGCAGTGGCTCAAGCACCAGCAGAAGCTCGAGCTAGAGCTGCAGGAACTGAGGACTAAGCTCAGCCAGGAACGGTAAGATACTTAATTCTCACTGCAAAACTTAACTTAATTTTTTTGTGGACTATTTTGTTGATGTCCACGTTTACACAAGACTTACGCATTTTGCGCCCTGGTGAGGAGTGCTAGCTCTGGGTTTTTACGGCCGAATGACCGTACTGACGCCAACCAGATGAATAATTATCTGGCGCGGGTTTTGCAGCTTGTGACACGTGTGCACTTACCAGCCTTGCTGAATGGGGCCTGTAAATGCCATGGTGGCATAGTTTGTAGGCTCGTTTAAAAAAAACGAATACTGGATTGCTTGAGCATTTTGTTAATGAGTGTTAATTCTCTTCTGTCGGCAGGGAAGGGTTTCTTGCATCGATGACGAAGACGCTGCAAAAGAAGGTGGGAGCGGTGGGCGGGGTGTCGTCACGCGAGGAGCAGGACAACCTGGAACAGAGCATGAAGAAGGTCGGATATCTTGTAGCCAGGGTTTGGTATACCGCAAATCGATACAGTATACCGAGAAAAATGTGCGCTATACATTTTAAAATATTTATTTGCTTGTTGTTTGACTGATAGCAAAATACTATAGCATATTCCTATAGCAATTGTAGTTTTTTCTTATTTTTTAGGCTCAGGAAGATGCGTCGCTACTTCGATCGGTCATCAACCCTCTAGAGGAAGAGATTCAGTCCCTGAAGGCGCAGCTTGCCGCGGCCAAGGAGCGCATGGCGGAACTGAAGAACTCCAAGGTTAATACTTCATCACTGCGGGGGCTGGTGTCGGGTATTTTTCTGCATCTGGCTCGCAATAACGTGATCAATGATGGACTTGAATTTCGGATTTTGCTTTGCCTGACTGTATTTCTTTCAGAGATAGTCGATACATTGAGATTTGTAGACATTGAACTGAGGCTTATCATACAACATATTGCTTGGAGTCTGCTTCTGGTTTTAGATTTTGTTGGCAGAAATGTTTTGCATTCTATAGGTAAGTTGTAATAGATACTCGTTGTTGCGTGTTTCTTATATTTGTTCTTGCTGGATGTAACTCTAGAAGGATGACATCGGAACACCACCCCTTGGAGCTACGGCTGAATACAGTATTGAAGAGAAGGTATCTCCTCCTTTATACTTGCACATAAGTTTTGAATGTAATAATTATAATTCACTAGTATGACTAAAATAATAATAATGATATAGCGGACTACTTCTTTACTATTGTACGACTTGGAATTTCCCTGGAATCCAAATTCTTAACCTCATCTGTGGAGATGAAATTAAGAATTTGGATTCCAGGGAAATTCCAAGTTGTACGATACTAAAGAAGTCTCCATATCTACACTCCCTATCTACACGCTTTCTCATTGCCAATTTAGAAACTAGCCATTGATCCGCATGTATGAAACACAGTCAAATCTTGATCTAATGATGTTTCATGTGCACTGATTGGTCACAGTCTGTACGTTAATCTTTTTGATTGATCCTATCTCAATCTTATCTCGATTTCAGCATGCCTTCATGTGACAGAGTGTTAGTGTAGGAAGAATGGCTGCAGTCCGCGCCTGGATTTCTGGTAGGTGAAGGAGCTTCACCACAGTCTGCAGACGGAGAAGTCGTCGCGCACAGACCTCGAGATGTATGTCGCTGTGCTCAACACGCAGAAGGGCGTGCTGCAGGACGACAACGACCGACTGCGCGCACAGCTGCACGAAGGTATGCACGCTTCATGAGTGCATGATAGTATGCATTATTACAATCGTGTCAAATTATTACAGACAAAAACACTAGTGTTCAAACTCGTCTGAAGGTATTTCACTCAATGATGGTCAGGTTCATGATGTCAACTTTGGATGTCAAGACTAACCTTTGATTTCTTGTGATGATTGCTATAGCTTTTGTGTTATATTTGTGCTATTTCTGCATGCAGTCTGCAAGCTGCTGGAGCAGGAGAAGCTTGCGCACACAGACCTCCAGCGCACGTGGCAGATGGCCAACGACCAGTTCCTTGAGTCCCAGCGTCTGACCGTCCTTGACCTGCGGCGTGTCGAGTCTGTGCTCTCCACCGAGCAGCAGCGACAGATCACCGGTAGGAGAACTTACCCATCGTGTGACTAACTGGTAGTGTAGCTGTGACTGATAGTGTTAGTAGCAGATATTGTAACTAGCAGATAGTGTAAGTAGCTAATGATGTAACTAACTGATAGTGTAAGTAGCAGATAATGTAACTAGCAGATAGTGTAAGTAGCTGATGATGTAACTAACTGATAGTGTAAGTAGCAGATAGTGTAACTAGCAGATAGTGTAAGTAGCTGATGATGTAACTAAATGATAGTGTAACTAAGCGACAGATCACCAGTAGCATGATTTGGTAGTGTGACTAGCTGGTAGTGTAACTAACGTGGTAGTTTTTTAAAAAAGGCTCTTTTATTATCTTAATCAAATTGACTAGTTTCCTTGATTTAGAATCACAGTGTTGATCCAGATAGTGTGTGATTGCGGAATTGAATGGCGCGATTGTAGAGATGAAGAAGGTGGACACGGAAAGAGAACAGATGGAGCGACGCGTTCACGAGCTGGAGCAGCTGCGACAGAGGGAAGAGCAGGAACAAGAACAGCGAAGACTTTCTCTCGGTATTAACGATAATCATTGTTCGTTTTTTGTTCTTTAAATCCGTGGGTTCTTCAATGAATTCTGTACAAATTTTTCAACAGATGCATATGGTGTCATGATTTTGGTCATTTTATTGGTGACTGTTTTTGTTAATTCGCATTTGCAATTATCATTGGGTTTTAATTTTGTTTTCTTTTTGTTCATACTCTGTTAGGTATTCGTAGTTTAATTAGTAATATGATTATCTGTTGGGTTAAATGTTTGTGTGAAATAAATAACCTTGAGTATATAATGCTGCGGTAATCAATTACATATTTGAATTATCGCATTTGAAATAAAAAATTTAGTTTCTTTTTGTAGAGCAAAACGACTCTTCAAAAGCAGATGCATTGGTAAGCAATTTCTTTAAATTTTTTTCTAAGTTTTGTACATCTATTATGAAAGTAGAGTACCCGGAACGATAATGTAAAAAATAGATTACACACTCTTTAGTCTAAGTGAATTTCTTATGCGTTTATATTCTAGATTTTCAACAGATTTTTCAGTGTTGATCTCCTTGTAGAACAGACTAAGAAGTAATCTTCATGCTATATCCTAGTCGGATCAATCCCGGTTTAAGTTAAATTCTGTCTTTGTGTTGCATTATTTCTTTTCAAGTCCTCCGATGTGTTCATTAAAAATCACACGGACAAAATTAATTTTGCTACGTGACATTGTTGCATTCAAGCTGCTCTATGGGGCAAAGGGAATATTAAATTCACGCAATCATATTTTTGACTCGATATCGGCTTCCTTTTAAGTTTTAACTGTAATGAGCGGAACATCTTGAAATATTGTAACGAATTCTAATTCTGTCAGAATCACATTGCGGAGTCTGTTCCTCCCGGCTCGGCTCAGAAGGCACGGCTAGTCGCCGGAGCCGACTGCGTCGATCACGCCGATCCGGCGGAAGTCGCGGGGGGTAGACCGGAGGGGCAGTCGGACCGGCGAGGGTCTGCCGTGCGTCTGACGACGAGTCTGACGCAGGCGCAGCAACAGTCGCTGCTCGGTGAAATAGATCGATTATTATTTAGATCGATTATTAGATAAATGGAATAATGAGCTCAAAGGAATATTTCCGGAGCTAAGCCTAGCGGGCGCAGTATGCCAAAAATGTTGGTTAGATGCAAATTGTGCGCCTTATTTGAAATTCTAAGGTAGGGCATTGCGCACGAAAATAAATTACGATGGCGTAGGCCTACACGGTTTTAAGGGCTGAGCAGTTGCACTACGCCTGTTTTAGAAGGACCAAACGTAATGCCACGCGTTTTTTATCGGGGCCGAGTTTAACCATGATTATTGCATTGTATGTGGTTTATGAAGTAACACTGACGATCTTCTACTTTCAGCGATAAGTGATTTGTATTCTTCATTTGCTATGTTTGATGCGAATATATATTCTATGGAGGATAATATATCCATCATATTTCATATATTTTCTAAGGAATATTATTGCGAGAACATTATAAAATGATATTTCGATAGCATTACTTTTAGTTATATTCTGTCATGGGCTAGATCCAACCCCAGAGATAGAGGCCAGCCAATCGCTGCTTGCAAGCGCCAAGGCGCCGCGCACTGATGACTCCTTCTCGGCCACAGTTGGTCGGCGACTGGTGAGTGACCGGGAGTGGGAGGCGCTGCAGCGCGAGGTCTGCACGGCGAGGGAGCGGGTCGGCAAGCCATGCGACATGTGCGCCAACTACGAGTCTCAGCTCCAGGCAGTCCAGGTATCCGTGACCTGCAGTACGTGAAACTTTGAAGCATATTATATCTCTCCACTAATGTTCCAGTTTAATGAGAGAGCTTTGTTCTTTTTATAATTTTGACTTTTTGTGTTTATTGTGATGAGTTGCTTATTGGTTTATATTACGGTACCCCTCTTTTGTGGCGATATGGTTTTTTATATGGTTTTCATATTCCTTTTATTGAACTGTTTAAGTTGTAAGTTTGTAGCACTGCTAACACCGGTAATACGAACATGAAAATATCTGTGGTGGGAAATGATGTGTCTTTAATCCAGTGAGCAACAATAGCAGAGAGGGGAGATTCGGAGTGAAAGAGGAAGTGAATAAATGAACTAGAGTGAACATCTTTGCTAGAAGGGATAGGCGTTGGTCTGATCTTAAGTTGGATGAGTTGCGCGCATGCAGGAGAACGAGAAGAAGACACTCGCGCAGCTGCACACGCTGGAGCGCCACCTGCAGCTGGAGCGGGACGGAGCCAAGGTCAAGGACAAGTACACTGCCGATCTTGAGGAGAATCTCAAGGCCGTGGCGGAGGATGCGGAAACACAGGTCAACCGCGAATTAGTTAAAGAAAATGGATAGAAATAGCTGTGCGGTTATATCTGTGCGATAATGTGGCAGAAATATGATTGAAGCTTTCGACTTTTTTTCAACTGGATGCAGAAATTGATCTATTTGAAAAAGTGTGCTACTTGCCTGTATTGATCTTGTAATTTATGTTTTTTTGTTGAATGTTATAGTAGCAAATTATGATACGAGCAATAGCTTCCAGTGTAGTGTGGATGATTTATTTATTTATCTATCTGTAAAGGCGTGGCAATGCTGATAATGACAGCATTACTATGATTTGATGCGAATAAAAATCTCTTTTGAAATGCATGTCAAATTTAGCATGTTTAAGATAATTTTTCCCTATCTTTGATATAATTTTAAGTCAAGTCGTATTTGAGATAGTTTTGCTTATTGTGGATAGATTGCGACACTGTCGAGCAAGGTGAAGGAAGCGGAGAAGTTCATCATGACAGTCAAGGTTCACTTCAGCCAGGCTCACGCTGAATTGCGTGAACAGCTGGTCGGTCACTAGACACTGACTAACTTGTAGATAGTGTACATATACTTGGATAAGTGAATGAGTGGTCGGTCACTAGACACTGGGCCTTTAGCGTCGATAAATGAAAAACTTATTTGTCTTATACTGAAGACTAGTTTGTCACTAGACAGTGGCTAGACACTTCACTGGTCTATTTTGATACAACTAAATATGCATCATTTTTCATTCTTCATTCATCTATTCATCATTCTTTGCCATTTTGACCATGTTATTTTGATAGCTTCCAATGTGTCTATGTTTTATTTCCTGCTAATATTTGGTATCGTATTTTTGCCTTGCGCAGAAGTCGTTGAGAGAAAATCGTGAGGAGCTACAGGAACAGGTCTGTGTTTGGTTTTCTTTTCTTTTTTTTGCGCAGCAGCGTAAATTTAAAGGCTACTGTTCAAATTGTTAAAAAATTTCAACAAGTAATTTATTCTTCGTTCTTAACTCGTTGAAACAAAATCTTGTGGATTTTTTTGTAGTTCATGCAAAATCTGGTATTTTTGTGAACGTGAAGATGTTAATTTTTCTGTATTTGATTATGTTTCTTGGAACATGTCACTTTATTACACTGACAATTGGCTCACACTGAACTTGCATTTTCATTCTTTCCTTTTTTGTGTGTTGTTTTTGATGCTATATTTCTGCTTGCTAGCCAATATAGTATTTAAGTTACATTTATTATTTTTGTGTTATTTGTGAAATTTTATGTATTGTGTTTTAAATTGTGCCATAATAGGGGCAGTTATACAGTCATTGGCAAAGCCGCATAGCTTTGTCAGTGGCTGTTGCAGGGAATGCGTTCCTCTTTAGCTGCCCTTATTACTTCATGACTATGCCGATTGATACCTGTACTTCTGCATTGTCTTGTCTTGAAGTAATAAATGTGGAAAAAAAAGAAAAAAGTCTGAATGCAGAATAATTCTTCAGCACAAAGACATGGATTACAAGACTTCACTTCTATGGTTGTCAGATATTACATCCTATGTTGGCTGCGAAAAAAAGATTGGTGACAGAATTGATTTTCAGCCCAAAACTCTTCAGGCATATCGCTAGAGGCGGGTAAAGATTTAGGAAGATTCGATTCTTTGATAATTTCATATATTTCTTGTTTCATGGTTTGAAGTTATTACCACTTTCCTCATATTCAGTAATTTTTAATGTATATATTTAGAATTGTAATTTTTGGTAATTTTTGTTTGCAGAGTTCTAATGCTTTGAATTCATGACTGCTGTTTCAGTTGACAAGACTTCAGGATGAGAATGACTCCTTGGTGGGCAAGCACTCGAAGCACGCGCAAGAACTGCAGGACGAGAGCATTGACTTCCCGAACACTGCCGAGGTTTGCTGCTTTGCATAGCTTTTTTTCCGATATTTTTTTCTCAAGGAGCAACAGAGGAATTTTGTATCTTAGGCAATGGCTTTCAGTGGCTGTACGGCGTTAAAGCTTTTGGTGACCACCTTGGTTTGTATGCATTATTTTTTGTGCATTTTTTATAGTGTATGATTAAGTGCTTACAAATTTTTGATTTAATTTTATAATTAGCTTATTATTATTTTTTGAGTGTAATATTACTTGTAAACGCATCATCAAAATAACTCTACATCAGAAAACAATCCATCGTTTTGGAGAAGGGGATCTAAAGTAGAGGCAAAGTTAGTTGGCTGCCAAACAGCGTCGCAAAGATGCTGAAAGCGTTTTACTAGCTTGTATTTGCGAAATATGGTATTTAGTTTTTATTATTACGCGCGGATATGCGTGCTGTGTGCGCAGGAGATGCAGATGCTGCTGCTCAAGTATCGTGAGGACCTCATCGCTGCAAAGGTCGCGCTGGAGCAGACAGGGGGCGCTCTGCGCAGCGAGATTCAGTTCCTCAAGGCGCAGGTAAGCCGTGCTTGACAGCTTAAGGACCGGGGGCCTGCTTCTTAAAGCTTCCCTAACTTTTATCGTAGACCGGGGGCATTTTGTCGTAGTTTGAATTTGGTTATTTTAAAGTAAGGAGAGTGGGTGGGAAAGTTACCGTAGCCCGCGGGCCTTTTACCGTAGTTTGAATTTGGTTGTTTTAAAGTAAGGAGAGTGGGTGAGAAGGCTGGGTCTAAACGAGCCAATCGTCAATGCAGTTATCTTGCATGTTGGATATGTATGGAACAAATTATCCATTATGATTATTATTGTTGGTAACGATATGCCCAGGTTTTGTCAGAGCAGCAGGAGCGCGCGACGATGGAGGAGAATCTGAGCACTGAGATCAGCCAGCTCAGCGAGGAACTTGGTGGGCATTCTTCTTCTGCTTTTTGTTGGCTGTAACTGCTGAGAATGCAGTTATCAGCATGCAGTAACAGCAACTGTTGAATTTGTGAAGGATACAGGCTAGATAACTAAGAAGACATCAAATTGTGTATTGCAATTGAATTGAGGCGAGATAGAATGATGAAGTTGTCAGTCTTGATTAGAAGTGGACGATCACTCGATAACTAACATTTCCCACTCAAGACTGAAGCTGAGTTGTTCAATAGAGAGTTATTGGAACCATAGCCGAACAATCCAGGATTATTTGAATAACTCCCCAATATTGGCGTGTTATTCAAATAATCCTGGATCTAATTTGCAAGCTCTGATTGGATCGTGACGTTATTTTTGTTCTATGATTATTTAAAACCAAATAACTCTCGATTGAACGAGTCGGCCTGAAGGTTTTTTACGCGTAATAATTGCATATTGTTTCTATATTCCTTGTTTTGATGTTCCTTCATTCCTATGTTCTTCCCGTGTATTGTATTGTATTTGTCAACTGTAGTTATGCTTCTAGAACTGTAGTACTAACTAGGCCTCTTCTTACTTAATATCCTTTGCAATTTTTACTATTCTTTGTTGTATTCCATTTTTGATGCCTATGTTAATATCTTTTTATGGTTAGACATTAGGCTAAGCTTGGTTGAGCATTTTATTAACGTCACACGTGTTGACGTTGAACAGCGATCAGCAATAGCATAGCATGTGAGATGGACCGACAGAAGGGTGTGAGGGAGGAGGAGGATGCGAGAAGGGCGCAGGCCGAGGCCGAGGGGGCGCGGGGCAGGGAGGACTGGGCCGCGCTGCAGGGCAGGCTTCAGGGCGCCAACGAGGACAAGGCAGGATAACCACGGATATCTTTTTCTCATTCCGCATTGAATGCTTTTAATTTTTAATATTTTAGAATGTTGTTTCAAATCAATGACAGGAGCGCCAATTCCACTTGCCTTTAGCTTTCGGTGTTCTTGCAATTCCATAGCCTGCTTGTACATTGGACGAATAGATGGAAAACGAAATTAAATCGAAAATATCTAACTTGCAATGATGATTTTTATGTCAACTTTATGCTCGTTTTAAAAGTATTTTCTACTTCTTATGGCTTCATTTTGTTTGGTTTATGTTGGCTTCATTTTGTTTGGTTTCATTTTGGCTTATTTATCTTTTTTTTCAGTTGAAGTTGGAGCAGGAGGTGCAGCAGCTGAAGAACAAAATCTCGTCGCTGCAGGTCGACCTTGATAACAGCGAGATTGTGCAGCGCGACTTTGTCAAATTGTCTCAGTCTCTACAGGTTAGACTTTGTCAAACAGAGTTAGTTATCCTTCAGTTCAATAATAGAAAATTTAACTTTCTGTGTTGAATTTCTGATACTGATTACACATATTTTGAACTGCTGTCCTCAGAAATGACAATCTTTCTCTTATAGATGCTGCAAATAACCTCCTATTACTCCGCAGAATATATAGAGCTGATCCGCAGTATAAGGGGGGTGTCGCTGCTGGTGTAGATTCAGCTGGAGAAGATTAGAGCGTCGGAGAACGAGGTGCGGTGGCAACATGAGGAGGACGTGGATGCATGCGTCAACTGTAAACAAGCCTTCAACGTCACACACAGAAAGGTACCTCTTCTTCTACTTCTTCTTTGTGACCCGTTTTAAATCAAAGAAAGCTATCGTGAACATTATCATTCGTTAACTGAAGAATATGAGACAATCCAAAGAATGCCTTCAATATCTTGCGTAGAATGG
Source organism: Chamaedrilus cognettii (assembly GCA_034695025.1). Classification (NCBI taxonomy): domain Eukaryota; kingdom Metazoa; phylum Annelida; class Clitellata; order Enchytraeida; family Enchytraeidae; genus Chamaedrilus; species Chamaedrilus cognettii. Next base: position 3,495 of record JAQIWG010004404.1, on the reverse strand, counting down.
TTTCACTTCTTCTTATTCTTCTTTAAGTCAATTGCAAGCAAGGCTTCAATGTAACGCAGATAAAGGCTTATCGTCTTTCTCTCCTTTTTTGAGAATTGTTTAACTGTGCAATTTTTTTGCTACCATAGCATTTATTATTCTTGAACTGAGGAATGTGAATCCACATCAGGAAATCTGAAAGGTGTCACCTCAAAAAGCAGGCGTAAATGACCAACAACGATGAGAATGTTGTGGAAGTAGCTGGGCCCATTTAATGGCTATTCCGTCGCTATTTATTGTAACCTTTAGTTGTCATAAAAACTGACGATAATATTAAAATAGCTGAGTCCAGTTAATAGCAATTTTATTGTTTCTCGCGTTTTTTTGGTTGCAATGCGCCAGTAATTTAATTTATCCTGCGCAGTGTTTTATAACACGCTTGTTTGTTTTTTGTTATACATTGCATGTTTTTACATCACGCCTACTGTTTGTTGCGCAGCACCACTGCCGACACTGCGGCCAGATATTCTGCATTGACTGTCTCACCAAGTCTGTCAACAGCGGCCCCAGCCTGCGCCCGTCCAAAGTCTGCGACGTCTGCCACACCATTCTGGTGCGCGACGCCGCGCCGTATTTCTGCACCGCGGCGTCCACGCGCACGCCCGACTAGCACCAAACTGGCTGGCCAAACCGAGCTAACACCGATTGTACTAGCACCGAGATAGCACCGAACTAGTGCGGGATTAGTACCAGGTAGTTTTAAGTAGCATCGACACGCGTTTATGACGACGCAGTTATTCATGAAACAATGCACACCCTGAATCAGAAACAATCTGATCCAGACACTTGCGCTGAATAAACGTTTAATAACTCTAACTTTTGCTGATTTTATGGACTGGTATCACTGGTTGGTGAATATGCCGAATTCATATTCCATGATGCTGACATTTGTCTAAATCGAAGCCGTTGTAAAGCTTGAAGAACATTTGCGTCAATTCAACCGCACGTATCTTAAGTGTGGTCACTAATTCTGACGTAATTTTTTTCTGGTCTCATCCGTGTTTGCTGCATGTGTTTGAGAAAAAATTCTTTGCTAGGTAGTTTTAATTTTTGACCAAAAGGATCGCTAACATATTAATTGATGCTGTTAATTAGTGGACTGGTGAAAATTGATAGTTACATGTGAATGAACAATGGCTTGTTTTTGCACAGGTTAGCCAAATGATGATGTACATAATGCTTTTTTGTTATTGCAAGTATGAACTGAACAGCACGAGGCTGTTTGTTAAATACTTTCTTCATGTATTAATTTTGAACTAACCGAAAAAAAAAAAAAAATTAGATACGACTGACATTAGTGACAGATTCTTAGTTTCCATTCTTGGTAAGGAGCTTTTATTTTTTTGGACTTTGCTCTATGACGCATGTATGAAAAGCGTTTTGCTGCTTCTAGCTTGCACTGTGACAATTTTGTACAATATTTGCACTATTTTATTCGCCTCTTTTTCAACCCCTTGAATGAATTGGGCGATCAGCAATGGTAGAAAGTAGGAAGAATTAATTTCGCAACGTTTTGTATGATGAAACGGCATCAATAACATTAAGTTTAGGTTTTTGCCTCAGTGTTTTCTGACTTTTCCATGCGACTAAGATTCTTCTAGTCTGTTGATGTGTCTTGTTGGATGCGCGTTGTCATTTGTAAATATTGGTGTTTAGAATCTTTTTTGTCGACATTTTATAGCTTACAATATTTGGAGCTTGAACTGTGGAGTAGATCCCCTGCAGGTCGGGGAAGGAAAGGCGTAATTGTTTCACAGTCCAGAGCTCTTCGGGCGTGTGGTTAGAGAAGAAAAGCGATTCTTTCCCGTTTCTCTGTGGTTTCGATTTCTCTACCGCCATGAAAATATTTTTATATGTTAATTCAGCTTGGTATCCAGCTATTTTCAGATCATACTTTCTATTTTATTTCCTGTTATTAATATAGACTATAAGTGTGGCTGGTCGCATACAGTATACTATTTGGTTTATGGCGATAGTGATTAATTTAGTCAATTTTGTTGGTCGTAGTGTTCTCGAGATTTCCAATACGAATGGATTTAACAACAGTTAAACGTCAACAGTTATTTCAAAATTATTGAATTTGCCAATAGTTAATGTTTGGTTTCAACTTTGAAGGTATCTGATTCAGCCTATTGATTGATTCAAGACTGATTGTGGGTTTGTGTAATAATAATTGGTGAATCAAGTTTATCGATTCAATGTTTGGTTTTAATATCATTGTGCACATTGCTACTGTATGTTTGTATTACCACACATCATTTTGTGTCTACATCATCTCGTCTGTATAGTAATTAGTTTCTTTCTTGTTATTTTGTTCAGGATTTTGTTCACAATTACAGTTACAATGCAAACGCTAACTGTGTTCTGTAAAATTATCCTTCAGTACCCTTGTTAATGTTTCAGAGGCTTGCGGTCTGTTCAGTGTTTTATTAACATGTGAGAACAGTGTATAATTATTATATGTGTGTATCGCAGCCGTGTTCAAATTATGTCACTTGTACTACCATTAAATTCTGGATGACATACTTAGGAAGATTTAAATGAGGATAAATGGTCATTTCCTTTGAGGCTTGCCGTGTGCAATCTTGTCGTCAATAACGTGGTGAAGTGTTTAAGCAGCAGCGATAACTTATTTGAGGGCAGTTTAGATTGCTGTGGGCTCTGCTAACAATAGCTGCATATAACGATAGTTTCTCTTGACTTATGCAATTTCTATGAATAAAAATTTCGCGGTGTACATGGCATGGCTAGACGTTAAATTAATTGTACAATTTGCTTGCTAATGTGTTTTCACTTGTATTATAGGCTATGATGCATGCATGTACTGTGGCATAAAATAAATAGAGGCCATCTTGAATGCGACTGGCTTTATTGTCAATTTGTGATTACTTTTTGTCAAAATTTATGTCAAAATTATTGCAATGCGATGTAGAGATAACTATAAATATGGCAAATATATGCAGTTTGATCGTGTCATAGTAATTTGTGGTCCTACATAGTCCAGATTGCTCGATAGGCGATCATACCCCGTGCTAATGCACGGAGGTATGAATCCCCTAATTTAAATTTTAAAATTTATCCTCTAAATAAAAGGTGAATCCCCAAATAACAATTTTTGTGAAAGGAGATAGCAACGATCCTAACTCCATAATTTTAGCATCGCAGTGCAAATTAAACAGTCGGACACCCGCAATATTTCGACCTCATACTTTGACGCACTTAAACTGAATTTTATTCGAATCACCTCCCTCAATATTTCAATCAGGTCGAAGCCTGCTTGAATCCTTGATCAACGCTACGATGCTAGAGCTGCAGTGCACGAACAGGTCTATCAAAGCGTGATTTGGGCGGCGTCAAGACTGCTATGGTGAAATAACATCTTTCGGTCAAAACGAAGGAAGCCTTCAAAACGAAGGAAGTCTTGTCGTTAAGGATCATGACGTCATGTCGGCTGGA
>JAQIWG010004403.1:0-16081 GCA_034695025.1 Chamaedrilus cognettii | reverse complement strand
CAAGATAAGATCGGGTAAATTATATATATATTAAATAAACATTCTGGCTTACTTTTTATTGAACCACGGTGTAGTAACGAAGGCATTGCCAAATCCTCCGATACTAGCACTGCTTCAAATGCACAAGGGGTTTGACGTAAGTTTTATATAAACTCTAGTTTATATTTGAATTCATTTACCGTTCAAATGTTAAATCACGATATTGTCAACCCTATAGTTCGAAGGCCTTTTACAGCGTTTTTACGACGCGGAGTATTTTGGAACAAAAATATGAATTTTTATGAATTTTTACTTGCATTTGAAAACAAAATGTAGGCCTAGGCTAGGCGCTGGGCCTGCATGGCTATATGGCCGTGCAATTAAGGCAATGCCACTGGATGGAAGATTCACACGTGTAGGGCTGGTTTCTCCAACACGGATTTAATGGTGGTTCAGGATTTAGCTTATGCAAAAAGGTGGGTTAAAGCCTGAACCACCATTAAATCCGTGTTGGAGAAACCAGCCCGTAGTGTAGGCTGATTGATGTAGAGATTAAGCTGAGTGATTTACTTGATGCTTAATAGGCAATCATGTAATTCCATTAAAACCTGACAATTGTCATTGGAAGAATAGACTTCCACTCGTGCTGACTATTCAGCAATATTTTTTTTCTTATTAAACTAATTCAATCCAACAATTAGTCCCAGATCAACAACAAAAGCCGCACATTTAAATTAAGTTTTACTTTCAACAATATCGCAAGCAGTTCAAGCTACAAAACGCTTAAGTCTTGTACAATACAAACTGTGAAATCATGTAAACTGTCGCACGCATAGTTAAATGAAAAATGCCTAAAACGATTCGCCAGAACTCTGAAGCAATAGTAATAAAAAATCATATCCACACACGCGCTCTAGCCGCAACTTATCTTCAGTACTGCTGCAATACAAAATCCTACATCGAATGATGATAAATTGACACGATGATAAATCTGTTGAAGCTTTGAGTTTTCTGAATCAATAATTCAGCAATTACATTAGCAGTTGGTCGCTGAGGTAACAGCAGGGCCACAGCCTGTACTAACCCATACATTGGTCTCATGTAGCCATCTTTAACATGTAAAGCATTAGTCACAGCAGCAACACGGCGCAACGTGACACAACTGCTGCAATCATAAATACAACGACTGAGTTGATACTGTGTAATCGCTTAAACTGTCGCACACGCAGTTCAATGACAACTGTGTCGAGTCATTTGGCGGAACTCAGAAATAAAGACAGTATTTCGGATTCGCAAACACGCGCGCAAACTTTTAAATATTGAGATATTTTAAATCAAATATTTACGAATATCGCAAAAGCGAAAAAATTCTATTCTTCATTGATCAATCCATCGAGAGGATTTTGATAAATTTCCAAATAGCAGTATAGAGTAAAAAATACAGAATATCGAATACTCGCGACTGAAACTCATGATTTTGTGTCGCACTCGCTATCATAATCATCATCATCGATTTGTTCTGCAGGCTGTTATTATAAGCTACAGCCTACTTTAGCTATTTGCGCCTACATTGAAGCCTCCCATGCCTCTCAGCTCTATTGCAGTCAAGTAATCATATACGACACACCAAACAAGGTCCATTGTAACAAAGCCGTGAGATCAAAGCAGAAAGCAATCGCGTTTGTTCAGTGCAAATGGAGATTACTCATTGAAGTAGAAGTCAATGTTGGATGGCGCGCACGCAGCAGGTAGATAACTTCTTACTGATGTTTTTCATCAACTTGTGATCTGTAGTGCAAAGTAGCATTACTGTAAGACATGAAATTTTCATTGCGTGATATTTTGGAGGCTTTATCTCTCTAAAATTTAGCTGCACTTAATTCTCGCTTTTTTTGGCACTGCTGCACTTAATTCTCGCTTTTTTTGGCACTCCTGCACTTAATTCTCGCTTCTTTTGGCACTGCTGCACTTAATTCTCGCTTCTTTTGGCACTGCTGCACTTAATTCTCGCTTTTTTTGGCACTGCCCATTAGGGGCCGTTCACAAATCAGATAACCCTTTTAAGGCGGGTGGTAAGTGATTTTGATATGAGGCGTTATATGAGGTGGGTGGGTGTTTTAGTAATGTTATATAACAGATAATTGTACAATAGGCGTATCATATGGCTTTTCATGTGAAGGCCTAACTGTTGCCTTTCAACATAACTGATGACTAGGCCCACGGAATATTGATAAAGCTAAAAAGTTAGGCGATGTTACATAGGCTGCTGTAACAGTTTGCAATGAGTTCAATCATTAAATCGCAGTGTGTTACAGCTTACGAGTGTAGCCTACAATACGTGTTCCAGTGATGTCATTGGATCTGACGGGAATATCCCCAGATTTTATGAATTATCCCTAATATACTATATAACTTTGCCAAAAACCTTTAAAATTGTCTCGCAGACTAATCGCAGCTAAAAGTCAACACAAAACAAACGCAATTCGTTGGACAGGAGAAAAACAAGGCATGAAATCTAACATTAATGAACAAATGAACACCGCGACTGGGTGTTTGCATGCAAACACCCAGTCGCGGTGGGTGCCATATTATACATAAAGATAAAGATACACATAGAAGCCCGTATGATATAATACCATACCATACACCCAGCCATATTTCCCTAGCGTTTGATGCAACAATTGCTAGGGAACAGTTTTCGGAAAACAGAAAACGGAACTTCAAACTTCTTCTCTGATTTCAATAGCCTGGTGGGTGGGCCAAAATATTCGATTGCAGCATTATCTAATTTGCGAGCGTCCCCTTATATAGCTTCCGCAGGTTTATTTAGCTGCACGTCATTTCGGCTAATTTTCCCATACGCAGAATTTTCCAAAATGACGTGCACGCGAAAATTTCATGTTTTACAGTATATTTTGGGCAAACAACACACAAAAGCAAAACTGCACGATAAATACAACGGTCACTCGCAAGGTCCCAGTCAAAGATAAATTCATCACCGAAGCTGGACAGTTATCTGCAGAAACAGCTGAGTAAGTTTGGTGAGCACGTTCACATTTCTCAGATAAGTTTCCAGTCGAGCGTCTTAGTACACAAATGACGCATCACGATCATACAAGTTATCCCATCAGTGCAACTTGGTACAAATCAAGTGACTGACTAGCCAACAAAATACCACAGCGCAGCGCTAAACTCAAAGCGGAATGTTACCCATACGATATAGAAAAATAGAACATTGAGCGAAGGGGGTGGATTTGATCTCTTAAATTTGAAATAAATTCATTTTAAAACTCTTTGATAATGACAATATAAAACATATGACAATGGATAGAGCCTTGATGAAATACGATGGGAATGGAGACCGATTTCAACAAGCTTTCAACGCCACTTTGACATTGATGACAAGAAAAGCTTACTAGATCCCACAGACAGCTGTATCCTACACCGCAGAGAGTGCACCAAGTTAGGTAGTTTTGAAAATCGTCGATTAAATTAAGTCCGGGTTTGTCAACCGAGTGCTCAAATTTTAATCTGAGATCAAGATCTCAGCCACCAGTCACACGGCGCCAAATAAATCTTGGATCAAGCTTTCAGAGTGCTGATTGAGTGAGATGACGTCACCACCTCGGATTAAGGTCGTTACACTTGAGTGAAAAACCCGACCTATGGATTTGGCATGACGGCGCAAAACTTTAACCGATTCCTATTCTAAGAAATACTGTCAAATACAAAATTTTGCTGCATATTATTCTAGCGGTTTTACCTCTCTGAAATCTAGCTGTGCACACTTAATTTTTGCGTTTTTTGGGGACTGTCCACTGTATCGCTTCTGCAGCTTTATTTTGCTGCATGTAATTTTGGCGAATGAAAAAAATGTGCGAAATTTGCCAAAATGACACGCATGCAAAAATTTCACGTTTGACAGAATTTCGAGAGAACCAGCACATGTTCAAACTAAAATCCTACAAAAGCCAAGAACTAAAACATTGCACACATTTTCAATAGCAAAATAGAAGATGCCCATTTATTATTCAGAATTGGATAGGAATGTTCTGAAAACAAGTAAATCACATAATTGAGGATCAATGTTAAGCATCGTAGCAATTCACATACGCGACGACAATTTTAATTTACCCCACGACACAAAACACACTCCTTGCAACGTACGACGACTGACAACTCTGTAGACTAACCACGGCTTTCAGAACTCATGGTGAGAAACAAACCAAAAAGAAATTGATGTCGACAACTTGAGGTGTAAAAAGTACGTCATTCTTATATAGACAGACGTGAATCATTCTATCAATGTAAAATATAGCGATATGTGTCACACAGCCATGCGTATTATGTAACATTCATATGGTAGTAAATCTCTACAAATATGATGAAGTGATAAATAATGGCAAAACATTTGATCTACAAACTTGTTTAAAGCTGAACGCAGTTGAACTAATCTTGACTTGGCTACATCTGAAGTAATCAGGTAGCACCACAGACAAAGGGACACCATAGCACCACTGCACACACCATATCTACAACATATTTTGCATTGCATACACTGCCCAGAATTATATACAACACGCCATACGGCACTGTAACACACATCAATTAACTTTTGCAATTAGGATAAATTTGTGGAACATATAAAGCGCTTTGCGCAGTGTCTGGTAACACTGGAAAGCAATGGTGGATATACTAGTGGCTTTTGTAGTTACCTAGAGATCGTAACACTGGGAAACAATCCTGGATAATATACTTGAGGCGTATCCTACCTAGAACACACGTCGTGCGTTATAACAAATACAATAATGCATCGATGATGTTACACATAAAAACATATTGAATACGGTACACACATAACAACCGAATTAACTCAGCCATACGGAGTACAACGCACCACGCTGTGCATGGCAGAGAAGAAAGTGAACCAAAGGATAAATCATTTCACAAAATTTGCTTACAAAATGAATCCAACATTTTGTAGATCTAATGAACACTGTTCGTTAGAAACATCGTTCGTTAACGAACATCTTACCTCCGCCAGATTATAGGTTAAATCATTCTATACAACACCAAGGTTTAACTAAAGCCTCAGTCGAGAGATCAAGCTTGTCCTTCATCACACACTCTCGCGTTTTGTGGCCGCATTCCCCGTTACACAGGAGTAGTGGTACTTCATGACACTGAAGAATAACTGCACTCTGACTCCGAAGCCAGTGAGCCCCACTAGTAACATGCATGACTACGATGGACATATCCTCAAAACAGCCGAGTCCAAACCACACCACAATTATCGATATATCGATCAATAATCCAGTTATTGATCATCCCGGTTTCCCTTACAAGTTGCAACTGAATAAATAGCCGAACAAGCGCGCAAACAAAGAAATGAAGAAAGAGAAACATAGATAGCTTGATCAGTCCGAGGTTTAAAGATAATTCTACCACGTTGATGATGTCAGCGCTTAGCACAGATAATTACAATGTATATCTGGGTCTCCAATGACCCCACCGGATGCCAGAATGGGTCATAAACTGACTTTTTGTCGTTACGTTTTTGCTTAAATAAATAAAAAAGCAGACCCTACTACATCAAAAATAATAACCTGCCCCTATAAAAAAAACTCATCATTACTATTACTATATAAATCCAGCCTTGAACAAGCGTCAATCACTCCAGCGTCAATCACTCCAGCGTCAATCACTCCAGCGTCAATCACTGCAGCGTCAATCACTCCAGCGTCAATCACTCCAGCGTCAAACGTTCTAGCTCGGCCAGCATGAGACTAGAGACACAAAGGCTGAGGCATTCGAAGAACTCAGATAATCACTTTAGCAAAGCACATATTGCAATTTCACAGCACAATTTGACACATACTATGGTAGCCCATTTGTAATGAATACCATAAACATGACACAAATTGAAGGCTTTCACGTGACGTCGGATAGGTTTCACCGGGACAAATACCGTCATGGCCGCGCCCACTGCAAGCCTAACCACAGGCTTGCCTTGTCATTATGACTCGACGTATTTGAATATGTGACGCCTGTGTGATTGTGCATGCACTGTTTGAATTTGTTATGAAATTACCAAATTCAGAAATAACTTTTGCTATTAGTTGTCATTAAATCAGAGATCACATTTCTCAACAGCAACTCTGTATAAAAATAGATTGTTCGATTGACCGCACAACTCTTGCAACACGAATCATATAATCTCATAAAAAAATCGTGTCAAGATTAACTTTTGATACACTAATACAAGGGTCATGCTGAAAGTCTTGGCCAATGATTTATATAGCAATAGCTACAAGTCGTATCAGTTAAATTTTTAAGCCAATGTTACTGAACATCTTACCAAATTAATGCCACAAAATCGGAAACGTCAACAATTTATTTCTCAAGTTAATCCCCATTGCACGCGACACACTTGTCCCAACGCGTTTATCAGCTAATAAATCCGTTTTTGAAGAAGTCTGGCTCACACTGACTAATCCACGATTGTACAGCAGTCTTGATGGCTTCATCGTACTGAAACTTCTGTCCTTCAACGGTCCAAATAGATGAAAATCAGATGGAACAAGGCGTGGGCTGTATGATGGATGAGGAAGAATAGTCCATTCCTATCAATGCTTAAAAATAAAATCGTATAATTGTTCAGCCATTTTGTCTGCTGTGAAGCCATCTGCGAGTAACTTGAAAGAATTTTTAGCCAAAAGTTGCAAATAAGCTGGGGTACTTTGGTGCAAAATTTGAGGTTGATCCGTTCAGTGGCTTTTATTTTATAAAGCCTTGACCAACACTTTCAGCATGACCCTCGTATTGTATATATACATTAAATACATTTACTAATTGCATTGTATATATCAAATACATTTTGCACTATTAAATTTCACATTCAACACAAATAATATTCCTAAGCCCTCCCCATACCCCCTACATCATCCTTTCTTCACTACAAAAATGGCAACCTGATAGAAGATGACCCAATGTTTGACAGCCTCATCCACCCTCACCGCCACACAACGGGTCGCACCGCCCACAACCCCCTCCAACCCCCCCACGTCCAACACCCCATCCTCCCTGAACCTTCCTACGGGCACCAGTCCCTTGCAGACCGCGGTCTGCTTCCCTTCATCCACCCCCTCGGCGCTTGGACCAATCAGCAGCGTCCCCTTTGTAAGTATGTCACCTTTATTCTCGTCGTTGCCTGTTTTCACGTAGACGCGCGTGAGAATCGCCGGTTCTTCGAGAACGATGAGAACGGTGGAGTCGCGCGTGACGTTGGTCGCCCAGAAGAAAGCGGAGCTAGCAGCGGAGTATGCGAGGTCGGGGAGGTGGTCCTTGTGATGGGGCATGGCCGACAGGACGAGGGCCGAGGGATTGTCCGCCCCCACGATGGGCTTACGGTCACTGCCCCCCGCAAAGTAGCTGCATGAGATAAACAGAGCAAAAATTAATTCTGAATACCGGTGCTTAGCGCAAAATTACAGATAATAAAATCATAACGCTTTTAACAATTCACATAATTTATACAAGATATAAGTGACACAGAGCTAACAGAGAGTAACAGAGATATAAGTGACAGAGTGACAGATATATAAGTAACAGAGAGTGACAGAGATATAAGTGATAGAGAGTGACTAAATGTTAAACAAGAGCAAAGCAGCATTTTTTGTAACGCATAATCATTTCAGCAACATTCATCGTTTGAGAAGTTTCATATTAGCAAAAAATGTCGACCTTATACTCAACCGTAACAGAACTCTAATCATCAACGAGATAATAAACGACAAAATACTAACAGTCCAACGCTAATTCAAGCCGTTTGCATGATATAATAACCCTTTAGAAAATCGACCAATAACAAATCTTCAATATGGTCCACCTCTTGATACCAGTACCCTACCATCAGAAGCAGTTTAAATCTGCTTCCAGAAATAGAAATAAGAAAAAAAGACGAAAAGAAAGGAGAATAAAACAAGAAGCTGACGAAGGCACTGAACTGTTTTCACAGTCATATCCCAGACGCATGCTTCTAAGCAATGAATGATCTGCTTCATAATACTTATTATCTTTACCTTGGATTGTGAAGCGCCCTAGATTTGTCCCTGGACTTGTAATGGCTCTCGAGGAATTTGTCTTCGATGTTATTATTATTATTATTATAAAGACAACGATCATCAAAAGACGACAGACCGGTCCTTGAGCGGGTTGTCCTTGGTGATGTCAAACGAGGACTTGAGTCCGATGTGCTGAAAGAGGGTTGGTTTGCGCAGGAGCACGCTTCTCTGTCCCATAGACAGACGGAAGTATCCCATCAGCCAGTCGACGGGCTGCTCCACGTAGAAGGTCGCCAGGTAGCGCGCCAGTCTCGCAAGATCGCTCGACCGGAACAGCTTGCCGATGAAGCCGAGCTCTGAGAACTCGAGCATGGCCCAGGGCGCCGGCGAGCTGGGATGGTTAGCCGACGCAGCCGTCGCGTCGGCTCTGTTGCGCAGCTCGATGTACTGGCGGATACCCTGGCGGTGACAACAGACAGCTAGTCAGTAAATACTAATGGTAAAGTTTTAAGCAATTAATAAATCAAACTGACAACATGTAAAAGGTTCAATTTCAATACATTATACATGCTGGTCAGAAGAAAATAGTTACTTCATAGTTACACACTTTATCATACAGCAACTCCAAAATGCTGTTACAACACCATACAGTTTTATCAGTTTTTAATTCAGTCCAGACTTGCCCTTAGACACACAGACATTATGGCGCGTGAAAAGTGCAAACCAACTCATTTTCTGCCCACTGTGGATGTTTGATCATTTATCATGCAAGACTGCAAGGAGTTCATTTTCATTTCATTTCATAACAATTACAAAACGAATTCAGCATAAATAAAGGCGAGGTCTATTGCAAACAAACTATAAAGACCGGTAGTGTCACATAATGAAGTATAATTTTTATTTTAAAATTCCAGTTTGTAAAAGAACGCAATAGGTCGTAGCGTACCGCTACGAATTCGGGCGCGCAGACGACGTCGTCCTCAATCTGGACGTAGTAGTGCGACAGGTTGTGCGCGTGTGCAAACATGAGCGCAAAGTCGATGACCTGCTTGGCGCGCCAGGACACGCGCGCCGGTGCGTCATTGAAGTTACGCTTGAGGTCGGAGAGGGGCGGGTAGAAGTCTCGTCGCACCTGCACGTGCAGCAAAACTAAACGCTTTAAAAACAAAACAATAAATCATTGAATCCAAAAGTATAAAAGATAAACTTAATTGTACCCAACCAGAAAAGATATACTTAATCTCTTAATTCAATTAAGTTGAAAGAAATGGCCTCAATTAGAATTCGGTCAAGCTCTTGCTGGAAAGACTGAAAAAAACTGAAAAAGAAAGTGTTCAAGCCACAAAGCTCAAACGCAGCAAAAACTGATATAACAATTATCCAAAGAATTTAAATAAAGTTGAGGATAAGAGTGGAAGTAAAGGGCGGAAGAAAAAGGGCGGAAGAAAAAGGGCAGTACCGTACCGCAGCAAATAATCATTATCATGTCTGTCGGTCATTATATATAATCACCAATATGATACGCTTCACTGCTCTCTACCGCAAATAGAAGACTGATGCAACACTCAAACAATATCTACCAACACCCTCCTACATCCTACAATACATAACAACACACACACAACACGTAATCCTACACCACGCTACAAATCACCACATCACACGGCGCACCCGTATGATCTGAATGAAGCCGGACTCGACGAGCTGGCGGTGCGTCGCTATGATCAGTTCCGCGGTGCTCTGTTTGTATGCCTCGTCCCAGTCGGCGAGGAATACTACGACGACGATGGTGGCGCGCTCTGCCGCCGAGGTCTGCTCGACGATGGATGCGAGGGTTGACAGAAGGTACGCGTGGTCGTTGACGCGCCGGATCGACGGCACGCCGATTGTCAGAAATCCTGCACGCCAGAGGATAGCACTGGCTTTTTGTTTTTCGGTACCCGGTAATCAGATAGAGCAGCAGCTCAAAGATCGTAACCTATGCTAATTTTCCGGATGATTACCGCGACTGCATTTAAATAACGCCCTAGCAATTTGGCTCACGTTAATATTCTCCTAACAGAAGTGCACGAGTCCGACCTGTATTCCTTTAATTCAAAGCGATTTCTTTTGTCGCCTAACATGACAGATTTTTGTTCCATGATTACAGCAGCAACTTCACAATTAAATACTTGACAAAATCTAGCTTCACTTCAATTTAAGAGATTTAGTTTACATTCCGGTCACCTTTGTCGGGCCTCTGACTGCCAACGACGCTGATGCGATCGGTTCTAAGCTGCCACTCGTTCGAGCCAGCAAACATCTCCAACGACAGATTAGACTGCAAGCAAGCCATGACGTACACACATACAACGTCATATACGCTGTTGGACTTTATTCTTTACCGTCGGCAGAGCAATACAATATGAAAGATACTGCATCCCACTTCTGCGGATCACACCTAGTCACCACCGTGCATTAAAAAACTAAATTCTACGCTGTCGCCCAAAGAAACAGCTACCTCATATTACTCAAAGGTTGCAGGTCTCTCAACATACGTGTGCATGCATAGAGACACTGCGCATATACCACAGGCATCATTATACCTGCAATAATTGAACGCTAAACTGCTGACATTTTATACTAATTTAAATTTTCAATCATTTTCTCAGCTAGGTGAAGTGGGAGATATGGTAGTGATTGCTTTAGAGCTGTGCAGGTCAATGTTATATACAAAGTTATATACGAAGAGCTATTTGTGGACCTACAGAGTGTGTCATGTGTGTGTGTCATGTGTGTACGTGTAACGCCGTGTGTGTGTTTTAGCTGCGTATGCGTGCAGATAGCAGAGTGCACAGGATAGCAGAGTGTATGGATGACGCACCATGTGTGCCAGTCCATAGACGTCGACGACGCTCGACTGATCACACAGCTGACTCACACCACTCACTTCTGTCACACACACAACACGGCCAATCAGGCAAAACAAGACATTAAATCTACTATCAGCAGCTACTATCATCACATACTATCAGCAGATACTATCACCACATACTATCAGCAGATACTATCATCACATACTATCAGCAGATAATATCATCACATACTATCAGCAGATACTATCACCACATACTATCGGAAGATACTATCATCATATACTATCAGCAGATACTATCATCACATACTATCAGCACAGAGATAAAAACATTAGACCATTTGCGCCCTGATGAGGCTGCTCGAGCTGAAAAGTCCATTGAATGTTCAAACGAGTACTAAAAGAGTGCAGCGACTGACCTCTGGTGGTCCAGGGTCGCAGCACCTGCACGTTGAGTACGAGCATGGCGCCGAGCAGCAGCAGTGTGAGCCAGGGCCACACACGCCCTCCCCCCACAGCGGCGGCGACGGAGCGTCTCAGCGACATGGCCGTCTGACAGACACACAACTACTAGCTGCACTCATCACACAGTTCACGCTATCACAAAAATAAACAACTAATATTAAACACTTGTAAGCGAGTAGTTTAAAGTTCGAAACGGGTCGGAAGACATGCCTTGCAATTTCAGGCATTGAGCATAGAGCTCAAAGAGCGTATAGAGCTCAAAGAGCGCAGAGAGCTCAAAGAGCGCATAAAGCTCAAAGAGAGTGCAGAAAGCTCAAAGAGAGCGCATAGAGCTCAAAGAGAGCGCATGGAGCTCAAAGAGAGTGCATAGAGCTCAAAGAGAGCACATAGAGCTCAAAGAGAGCGCCGCATAGAGCTCATAAAGTGCATGATACTCTTAACTTTCTTCCTAAATCATATCGGAAATTAATAAATCCAATCGACGGCCACCATACCGTCAGGTTGACACGTGTCGTGCGAAGTTTCCAATAGCAAGTGATAAGATTTTCATCTGATTTTTAACGAACTTCTTAAGACTGAAAATTGCCTAAGATGTTATGGTCTGTTATTCCATTAGCTGAAGCCGAGAAGAAATTACTTCAATGGTGCAAAGAGTTGAATTTTGAGCTAGCATTCATATCCAAGAACCGACACGGTTCCATGTTGCGATCACCCTGACATAAAATTACTACTGGCAATCTACCAGTAACCAGACTCCACTGATAAATAACCCCTAACGGGTGACCATGTGAAACGCAGCTGATTTCTTGCTCCAATTCCAAACAAAACACTGGTCACATATTAATAGTCCGAACCACAAACGGTGATCCTATCCGCTGCTGACATATTTATCTGCTGAAGGTAATCCTGGCGTCGAGATCTGATTTCAAGACGCATGCGTGTATCCAGCGGTCCGTCTAGAGTCAAGTCCTCTATGGCACATAATCTGACGCGTCTCGCAGCCACACACGCACGCGCAACGTGTCCGCAATCCATCGATAGTGATTGGATTGCAGCAGCAGCTGCAGCTGATCTATTCTCATATTCATTACTAACCAACCGCGTGCCGCGCTCTCCGGCCTTTGAACAGAGAGCAGTTCGAAAGGGATCCGGGTCCCACCCATTTACATTTGGGCCGCTTGAGAGTTGAGGATCCTGTTTACTAACAAAGACTATTACAGTCCGGTTCCGTGTGGAGGGTCACGCATAGACCGCTCGCCCCTCTAGTCGCCTTCTACGATTCACTCTGGGAGCTCTGGACTACAAGCCAATTCATTGTTCCCCGGCTGGCAGGGGGTAAATGCATTTACAATGCGGAACTGTAAATTTAAATAAGCTATTGAAGAATAACCTTCTAAAAGGAGTCAATGAACCAAATTTTAAATGAAATCAAAACAACTACAAACTGTTATTGTCCTTATCATTTCAACTGGGCGCTAAGGCCTACAAGTTTTTTTTGTTTTTTTTTCCAACAGCAACATATACAGAATATACATTCCACAAGGTTTGCCTAAATACCCTTAAATAAATACAATATAGGACAGTTTGTGCAATTTAAATGTGCCTATACATTGAACAATAAAAATTTATGCAGTTTAAATGCAGTTCAATTGTGAACAGAGCGAGATAAATTTTGTGAGGCTCACCCCATAATGCCCTAAGATGAAACAAATAAAAAGGTCAATATATATACTGTAGTCAGTCTGCATCAGAATGCGAGCAAAACTGAAGTGAAGCAATGTTCCATGTGCAGCCAACGCTGTGCCAACAAGATAATGCCAACAAGTGCCAATGTGTATTATATACTGCACAGGATCAAATATGGGCAAGAGTTGCTGCTCCTTATCTAATCACAGGGCAGAACAGGCAGAGGAAGAAACGAGTTGCATACTTTCATTATTATTGCCAAAACTCCAATCCAGCCTAATCAAATAGCGGTATGGCCATCATTTGCCCCCCCCCCCCCCAACAAAAGACTTTTACTTGGCCAGCGCGCAGTAGTGCACATGCACCAGGACGACAGCTCTGCACTGGTCAGCCCCTGTATACTAATCGATACAGCATTAGGCTGAGCGACCAAAGTGTCCTATTAACACAAGAGCTATTGTATCGATGTAGTGCAGCGCCAGAATAATATCACCTAGACTAGAACAGTAGCGTGAGGGCCCTGAAGTCAACCAAGGCGCACCCTCAAGCAGCAGGGCATGCAGTTACGTCACTTTGAAGAGCACAAATTCCACGCAGCAGTCCGGATGCAGCAGTCTGGATACCTCCAGGGAGAGAAGTCAGGAAAGGATCAGGAGACAGAATTTTAAGTTCATCTGTCGTCAGTGCAAAATGTTTACATCAAGGGGATGATTAGATTAATTTAATTATAACTACCGGTATTCGGCTAGGGCCCAGGGGTGATTGGCCATAAGGGCATCATCAAAGATTCAGACTATTATCGACCAAACAAACTTAGAAATTCAGATCCGAGTTTATATCTTTATCGTTCATTTTATCCAGAGATCAACAATAATGATATATTAAGAAAATCTCGATATCGATACGAGGAACGAAAACGTTGGAACCCTACATTTCTAACAATTTGTGAATTGCTGGATACTTAACTCTTAGTTCACAATACGCTTGTCACTATTTGATGCAAAAATCACCCTAACTATAATCTCAGCGCCTGCACCAAGAAGTTCCTCAAAGAGAATACAGGGAAGGACAGTGGAAGACAGAAGCAAAAATCAATGAACGACCCTGGCTGCTAGACACAATGTCATAAAGAACCGACACATGCAGAGAGAATAGACTGCGCTGAGCGGTCTCAGAAAAATTGGTCAACAAATGCAAAACGATCGCTCTTCAATATAGGACAAAAAATACTGGATGCAATTTATCGCAAAACAATATTACAAATTAACAATGTACAAATAAATGATAGAATTTGATCAATTTACTCAATTTTAACATCCATAACTTCAATCAAGAATAAATTTTAAATAGCCCTCACATGACACAAAAAAACAAAAAAAAGTTTTAGAAAAGCATTGCCAGTTTGAAAACAAACGATGGAGCGGAAGGGGTTTGATTTTTGCCGAGGCTTCCAGCAGATTCAATTTAAGTGTAGTGACACTGCGCAGTGATGGTGTGTCTCTACACTTGTCAACGGAGTGTGTTGAATATACTCTAAGGGACTACGACCCTACGACTGAGGAGATCTTCAAGCAAGGCACATTCGTAAACGCTCTGTATTTGTGCATGGATA
Organism: Chamaedrilus cognettii; assembly: GCA_034695025.1. Lineage (NCBI taxonomy): Eukaryota > Metazoa > Annelida > Clitellata > Enchytraeida > Enchytraeidae > Chamaedrilus > Chamaedrilus cognettii. The sequence goes on along the minus strand of JAQIWG010004403.1, from coordinate 1,422 downwards.
TCTAAGAATAAGCAGCCTTTAAGAATCCTAGATAATGTAAAAATACATGTACAAAATTTGAACTTTTTTGATGGTGTAGGCATACTTTGTCCTACTGATTCAACGCCATTCTAACTGCTTGGGGGAGAATCTGATTCGTCCTAAGCTGATTCGTCAAAAATCGTCTATTTACCGAATCGTCTAATGACAAAACTTCAGAGTCTGTTTCTTTTACAATATATCAGTCCATTGGTATATACATGATACAAATTATTGTGAAAGTGGAACTAGGCTAGTTGCTTAGCGCAAGCAACGATCATGATAGATACTAAATAATGACAACATGATGACAACACCAAAGTTAGCCAAATCGTCACCACGCAAAGTGCCACCTTATACAACATCCCAATAAACAAATCATAACGCAGAAGCCAGCAAATTGAAGTCAATAAGTGATTTCAGATTTCTTAGATTTCAACATTCTTTTATCTAACCTGAGGCCTCCCCCCCCTCCCCCCCGTTTCGTGAGCTAACTCTGAGAAGCTCATAGTAAGGTCCCCAGAAAATGCGACAAATGTTAGAGAAATATCCGCCCAGATTTGGGGGAAAAATTTGATTTTTGTGCGCAGATAAATAAGGCTAATTTTTGAGAACGTGGCAACTTTGCAAAACCATTCAATACAATTAGAATTAAAATTCTTGTTATTTTTCTAATATAAAAAAGAGACAATTTGTAGTAATATGATGATATTATACGATAATGGCAAAAGCTACTGTAGGCCCGCTAGCCAAAATGAGTTACGGCTGCCTCTTATGTGTATTGAGGCCAGTAGACGCGCGTGACCTTAGTTCACTAAAGAAAGACGTAAGACGTTTAAAGTGACATTTAAGCAAGAATAAGCGATAAATGGCAAAATACACGATTTTAAGAGTTTTGAAAAAAACGCAAAATTTACGAGATGTGCAAAAAAACGTGAAATGAACTCGAATTCGTGATTGCGATTTTCTGTTGACCTTAGTTATTAGGCTAGGTTGAGAGTGCTTGTCAGACCCGCTAGGCTGACAACTTCTTCTTCTTCTTCCCCTGCGAGTTTAAGGACCGTGTGTAGTAACTAAGACTATTACAGTCCGGTTCTGTGCCTCGGCTTTACCAAGCACAGAACCGCTCCCCCCTCTTAAGTCGCCTTGGCAGTTGACTGATATGCGCCACACACATGCAGTATATTATATCCCATATAAACACGTTGAGAACGATACACTAATCACTACCATACCTGTTTTATGCGCAGCGTACCGGTTCTTTTTGTAATTGAATATATCCAGTTGCTGCATAGAATTCAATGATTTTTTATTCCACACAGTATCAAAATCAAGTTAAGGTAATTGACGACTCAGGGGCGGCGCCAGAATTTTGGGGGGGGGCAAATATGGAACAAAGGAAAA
>JAQIWG010004402.1:0-16084 GCA_034695025.1 Chamaedrilus cognettii | reverse complement strand
ATATGTCTTGTTTGAGGTGAATTTGTTGTACCATGCACGATGACAGAATAAATAAATTTGATTGATTGATTGATTGATTGATTGATTGATTGATTGATTGATTGATTGATTGATTGATTGATAGTCTCGTTATAGAAAGTCACTCCACTCCTGCTCTAATGAGCATACGGAGTCACAGAATGATGACGGTGTCTTAAAAGATAAACAATTTGCAACACGCCGGTCGGATCGTCTTAAATCTTTTGGCCAGTTCTGTTCATGTCTGATTCCGATGAGCTAGCTTGTTAGATAATCACAATTAAGGCAGTGTAGTCTAAGAGTGGATTCTATAGACGCACCTTTACGCCTGGCTAAGCAAAGTTCTTGTGACAAAGTGATAAGGAACGAAATTTAACGACAGCCCTTCACTGCCATTCGAAAAAACAAGCAATATGTTTATATTACAAACTAAACAAATGTATTTCTCGAAATAATGATGTTAATTTGAATTCAGTGTGAAAAAAAAGACTTTTGCTCACAATCTATGCTGCCATCTTTATTTAATGACGTCGTGTATTAATTTAAATGGACTAAACAAAATGCTTCTTTGAATGGCAGTTATGGGCTGCTGTTAAATTCTCTGCTAAGCAAAGGTGAAGGTAAAAGGGGGAGCAAAGGTACGTCTATAGAATCCACCCTAAACGTTTCGTGAGACGAGTAGGTATAGGCAGTCTGCTATAGTGGGCCTACACTTAAATGACTCAACTGCTGACATGGCGCTCCCGAGTGTCACTTCTCCGATTTGCGCTATAATACTTTTACGATTTGCTCTATAATACTTCAGTCCCGCTGTCGCACACTACCTTGAACCGATGGGCCAAATGGGATGGCCGCCGTCTGGATGATGAAACGAATGTTCTCGAGCACGATCATAATTACGAAAATGACGTCATACGCTGCAGCATTGCATCATCTGCGGTGCGCATCGCGTCATTGGCATACTTTTCGTTAGGACTAATGTAGATGCAAGTACTTGCTGGCATATATGACAGTAAGCTTCCAAATTAAAGTGATTTTAACTGGTGATTTCATCCGGCAGGAGTGATGCATTCAATATGGCAATAGACCTACTTGAATCGATCGACAAAAACGATGACTGCCATGCCGCTGCTTTTTTGAATCGGATAGGCTAGATCGGATGATTACAAGGCTAGATCTCTTCCTCGGCGAGGCGCGCTCTCGAGCTGTGACGTCTACTCGCTGCTCAGGTAGGGTCTAATCAGAACAGGCAGGCGCGCGCAGATCGATATGTGATGGTCGTAAATCGCGCGCGTTGAAGAGTTTTCTTCGTCAGTTACTGAAGGGGCCTGCTGCGTAAACTGACGCCAGGCCGCCTACTTGTCAATGATTTGTGCATGCCATGTATGGTGTACCACGCCCTAGCGCGGCTCTGTGCTCGCATTCGTGACACTGTAGCTATAGCTAGCCTACGTGTACATGTAGGCGACTGACTGTCCATGCGACTCGCTATCTGTCTGTTAACCCAACTAGCTAACGGTCCCTCCACTCAATTAATTACCTCTCCGTCCATCCAACTGGCTTACTCTCTCTACACTCAACTAACTATCTGTCCGTTCACCCAACTAGCTAACTGTCTCTCCATACAACTATAGCTTCGCTAACTGTCCGTCCAAGCAGTCGACTAGCAAAGTGACAATCCTTTCACTCAATTAGCTATCTGTCCGTCATCCAGCTAGCTAATTATCCATCCAATCAACTAGCTGACCGTCCGTCTACCTACATGTAACTACATATAGCTAGCAATCAGTCCTTTTGAAAAATTCTGCAGCGGTTCCGCTCTTCGTACAATTGTTGGGGGTGCTACTGCGGCCCTCACCCCTTGAAAGCCTGTAAATTCTTAATACTGATAATAATATTAATACAGTTCACTTATACCGCGCCCCTCTATGCCAAAGCCACAGAGGCGCCAAAAGGCTTAAAATTTCAAGAATTCCATTCTTTAAAATCAAGAATCTTGGCAGTTGCTTGGTCAGAATTTTATGAATAATATCGCGCTGTGAATACAGAGGCTACAGCACAGCATAGTACGGCCTTAGCTACTCAGAAGTTACGCCTGTTTAAAACGAAGTGATGATAAAGTTGAGTGTTCTTCAAACCTTTAAGGCCTCTCGACGTCGACGACACGATCCCTTATCTAAGTTATCTCGCACTGCTCTTGAACTTCGACTCGTAGTTTGAACGGGCTCACGAGAGAGGGAGGATAGTGGTCGTGAATAAATTCTAACTATGGCAAATCGTATTGTGGAAGTGCTATGCTGCTCTGCTCGTATTGTCGTTTAATGCGTTAAAAGTCAAGAATTCGTGCAATGTTCGCGGCAATCAGCGGGTAACAAAATAATTACAGCCCACACGAAGCGTGCATGAATAATTTGTTGCAACGTTCTGCAGGTTTAGATTTTAAATGTTATGTATCGAGCCGCTTGTCATTTTGGTGCGCAGAATTTTAAACGAGACTATACGGTCGAAAATTGTTCGCCGCTATGATCTCAATTCGAAGTTGGGGGTTTATACCAACAAGAACATTTAATATTGATGAACTTTGATAAATATTAGCGGACTATTCGGAGAGATAACGCTTATTTTGATTTTTTGTCAACAATTTTTTGCTCAGACGTGTAGTCTGTTGAATGAGTGTGTGTAAGCTTTGTTTAATAAACCTGTAGCTTTCTTTCCCGTTTGAGTATATACCAGTTGCTCAATGGAGATCGATTATTTTGGTTTTGAAATCATCGCAGAAACAGAAATAACGTAACGACTCAATCAGATCGTGCACCTGAGATCGCACATCGTTCAAATAACTCGCTGCTATTGACGAGTAATTTAAAAGATCTGAGATTATTAAAACAATTATCGATTGAACAACTGGGTCATAGTCATGCATGCAAACTGACTACAAGCCGTCTGCGCAATGCAGGCCAAATCATCACTAGGTTACCAAGTCTACTAAAATTTAAATGTCAGTGTCATCGATTGAACTGTAGCACTAGTTCAATTGATCTATCTTGGACCTGGCCTAATTAGTTGCAAACTATCTGCAGGGCAAGGGGGTGGGGAGTAACCCTTCCCTAGCAAACAGTGTCTGTGCCTCTGCAGTGGCTCGGCCGAGGTCCATGGGGCCCCCCCCGCCCCTCGTGGCCGGGGCGCCTCCCGCCATCTACTCTCTCGACCACCTGGCGACGTTCAGCGTGTCGCGCGCCCAGCGCCTGCTGACCGCTGAGGACGGGCTGCACCGCCTGCGTCATATGGCCGCCACGACCGGCGTGTGGGCCATGAGAGTAGAGCTACGCATCGACGCACGAGAGGTGCGTGCTTACAAGGCCTACTATTAGCATCAACTATCAGCATGTAGGCCTACTTCTTGAAAGTTAATGAAAGCGTATTGTCAAGAACTTCTTTATGCTAGTAATTCTACTTTCCGACGTCGCAGGTAGAAATGATTCACACGCAAACCATAACTTGATCAAACACAGACACATGCCCAAGTGCTATTATAATCTGCCTATAATGACCTTGACCCAAGTGCTAAATTTTAAAAAAGCAACGCAGTAGCGGTGATTGGCCTTGACACGCAGCGTGGGCTACCTGGGTATGCAGGCATACGTATAGGCCTATTATAGTCTACTTTAGCTAGGGTTGCTTACTACTTGTTGTTGTTGTTGTTATTGTAGTCCCTTCCAGGGAAAAGGTGATGCCCTAGTTCACCAGCTGATGGTCGCTGGTGGTGGTTCCACCGTAGACATCGTAGGAACGCTTCTGGCTGACGAATTTAAACCGTGATTGCCAAAGGGTGCGCAAAGTGACTCGAAATCTTTGCCGCGGCAAAGAATTGACTTGCAGCCCAGAACACCCGAGCGAGTCGTAAGAGGCAACTCAGAAAGTGGGAGCGGTTCAGTGCGCAGCCCTCCGCCCAGAATCGGACAGCAATATTCTTTGTTGTGACACGGTCCTTAAACTCCCAAAAACAAATCCAATCGACCCTCCTACAGGCCCGTAGCGTGAGGGGGGCAGAGGAGCAGTGCACTCCCTGCTGGGAGTGTTTCCCCCCCCTGCTCCCAGAAAAGTTACGATTTGATTATGGGTTTGCCCCCCTTGTTCTTTGTGGAAATAAAGCCCCTGTTCTGTGTAAAGTAAAGCCTTTGCCCCCTGCTTGATCGGATATGCTGTCATATAGGGAGAAAAATTGATAATGACTGTTAAGAATGGATCGAAAAATTTCTGTTAGCACCCCCTCCCCCGTCGTGAGGTAGAACGGATGAGAAAACTAGAATTGCATACTGGGCATAAAATGATCTGTCCCCCCTGCAAAAATTTGTGCTCCCCCGCTGAGTATGGTCACGCTACGGGGCTGCCCTTCTAAGCTCCTAACCTTTGAGCTCGGATCCCTTAAGTCTATAGTTGTTCTGCGCCTACAATTTGGAAGTCCTTTCCTCCCACTACGTTCCTGTTCAAACGTCCCTCTGTTTCTCTATTGTCAGAAACATATCTTTTCGCCCCCTACATGTAAATGTCAATTTTTATCTGTATAGACAAATAGGATAATTCATTCAGCTTTTCCCTCCTCTTTCTCCTTTCTTCCTTGTCTGGGTTTCCTAAATGGCACCTGCCTGGTGCCCATGACGAAGGGAGGTGCTCGATGATGTCCTTCGACGCCGAAACGGACGCAATGTAATAATAATAATTATTATTTCTTCATCCCTACTCCGTCCCGCAGGTGGTGGTGCGTGAGGCCGCCACTGGGAAGGAGATCGACTCGTTCCCCATTTCGCTCGTCTCGGCGCCCGTGCTGCTCTCGGAGCCGCCCGACTCGCGCGAGCTCTACAGCAGCGTGGTCGTCTTCATCGTCCAGCCGGACGCGGCGGCAGGGCGTGCTCCCCCCGAGCTCAACCTCTTCCACTGCATTGGCGGCGTCAACGTGCGCCCCCCTGCCCCCTACACCCCTAAGCCCCTGCCCCTACACTCCTATGCACCTGCCCTCTACACCCTAAGCACCCCCTTGTCTCCCTACATCTCTCCTGTGTTTTCTGTTCTTTGTTCTTGCGGAGGCAAATAATGAATGACGCTCGGGATGCCTTAGCCCTGTCTAGTTTGAATTTAGAACCCGCCCCAGTTGGCTTTTGGCTGCCAAGCCCTACCAGTCAGTTTTTGGAATGCCTGGCCCATTGAAATCCCACTTTCTAATAGGTGTTAAATAAACTGAAGAAAACAACCAAAGTTTTGAATGTAAAAAAAAACTGGTACTGCCTTTGGCTCATCCTGCATGCATGCCCCACTCTGATTGACTTCTCACTCAAACAAGCCTTGCGCTGATTGGCTGCTTACATACGCGTACATTGCTGTGATTGGCTGCTCACTCATACCTCGCTCCGATTGGCTGCTCACTCAAACACGCTTCGCTCTGATTGGCTGCTCATTCATTTGAGCCTCGTTTTGTTTGGTTGCTCATTCATGCTTCACTCTGATTGGCTGCTCTCAGGGCCAGGACGTCGTCGATGACATCATGGCTGCATGCACTGGAAAGTTTCCAAGGTGAGAATTTGCGGAAATTCAACTTTCAGTTTGCGCTTATGTGCATGTCGCACGTCTTCTTCTTTTTTCTTGTTGCTTAACAGCACAGCGACGCACGAGTACGTAAGTGGCTTTTCCTAGCCGTGACTAGGCCGTGATGAAATTTCAACAGATGACCGCTTGCGATATTAAGAGATGAACATTCTAACCACGAATATTCAAACCAGTCTTCCTCATTCATCCGTTCCACGTGTCCAAGACTGAAGTGGTTTCGACATATAGAACGAATGAATGAGAAAGATTGGGTATCAGCATGTATATTGTTTGGAGGGCAAAGTTGGGTAGGGGAGGGGGATGAAAACATGAAGTGAGGCAGTGGAGAATGATATGAAGGACCGTGGCATGAGTAGAGAGACGGCAAAGAATGAGGAGTAGTGGGGCAGTCTCGCCGTGGGAAACGTCCAACCTGTGCTGACACGGAAAAGTGGACGTAAAACGTAAATGATGATGATGCTGTTGATGTCGTAGGCTGTAGCTCAGCCGCAACATGTGATCTTTCACAATATTAAGAGATTAACTACTGCGCCACTGCGCCTCACGGTCTCAACGCACTTTACTTCTATCTGTGCAGACGTCCTGCGGTGAACACCAAGTCCCCCGCCCCAGCCTACATCCCCACCCCCGCTCCCACCGCTGCGTACGCCTCAGCCCCTGCCGCTGCTTCCTCTGCTGCTGCTGCTGCTGCTGCCGCTGCTGCTGCGTACAATGAGCCAGGTATCAGCAGCTCATACGACGTCGCTTCGTATACTGTAGAACATGAAATTTTCGCGTGCAACACGCACGCGAAGATTTTATGTGTCTTTGCAAATGTTGTTTCGGCGAATTTGGCGAATTGGTAAAACCCGCGACAATTACACGCACGAAAAAGACTTTGTAGAAATTATTTATTTATGTTATTTATTCAGGCCGTCCTCAAAACGCGAAAAAATAAGTGCAGCACAATTCCTAAGAGACAAAGCTGCCAAAATAGCATGCAGCTAAAATTTATGGCTTTACTATAGTGCATCCTTTGAAGCTAGAACCTGCGTGTGGGTCTACTGGCACTACACTATTAATTATTAATATTCATGAAAAAATATTCAAATTACACTGTGTCATTTCAAGTCCACGGTGTTAGAATTGAGTTAGAGTTGAGTTAACGATCGGCAAGTTAGATTCACATTCATGTTCACATTATTATAATGTCAAAACAGATAAACAACAGCAAAAATGTGAATATGAATGTGAATCTGACTTGTCGATCGTTAACTCAACTCTAACTCAATCCTAACACCGTGGACTTGAAATGACCCACTGTGTTCTGTTACTTGAGCTGCAATATTCTCAATGCAGCGCCGATAGTTTCCTATATGTGGCAGAGCCTGTTTCACGAACAATGCTTAAGATTTTCTTTACTTTCTTCCTAAAGCGGATCTGAAAAATAAAATCCATTCGCTGACCGCCATGACGCCATCATTATTGTCCGCGCGCGTGTGCAGAGTTTTAAATAACAACCGCTGGGGTTTTCCTAAGATTTTTTTAAAGCTTCTTGAAAAGTTGCCTAGGATGTTTTGAGAAGCAGATTTACGCACATTTCATAAGATTTTCTTAATTTTCTTTCAAAGTCAAATTTAGAAGAAATAAAATCCACTTGCCGACCGGTGTTACGTCATCATTTGGGTAGCGCACGACATTGCAGAGTTTCGAAAAAAAAATTAACATTTTTCCGAAGATTCACTTAAGGCCATCTTATGACTAAGATTTTTTTATAAGATCATTTCCTGAATGAGACTCCGTATCCAGTGGCGTCCCGTGGGTTCAGCCAAAGGTCGGGCCATGCCAGGCAGTCTTCTGACCGGGGGGGGCGGGGGAGGGGGGTCCTGACATAAATTTTTCTTTGAAGGTCGGGCCACTACTACTTTTTACAAGCTAAAGGTCGGGCCACTTCAACTTTTTTAGGTCGGGGCCAGGTAGGGCCACTAATGTTTAAGGGTTGGGCCACCTTTCCGACCTCGCCCATATGACGGGACGCCCCTGGCCATATCTCTCTATGCTTACAGCCGGGGCGCAGCCCTCCATGGCAGTGCCCCCCGTCATCGTGCAGCTCCCCCTAGCAGTCGCTCAGGACGCCTCGGTAGTGGCTCAGCCCCCTCCACCAGTCGCACAGGCCCCCGCAGCGGGGGTTCCGGCCCTCCCTGTTGCCGCACCACCTCCTCCTCCCATCCTGAGCACAGAGCAGCAAGTGGTGAGTGCCTGAGCACTGATACTCGCTAGCATTGATACTTGTTAGCATTGATACATTCTATCATTGATACTCGCTATCATTAATACTTGTTAGCACTGATACATTCTATCATTGATACTCGCTAGCATTGATATATTCTGGCTCTGACTCGCTATCATTGATACCCGCTAACATTGATACATTCTATTATTGATTGTCAGTGTCCCTGTCTGTCTGCAGGCCCAGCTCAACCACTGTTTCGACGACATCGAGAGGTTCGTCACGAGTCTGCAGCGGGCGGCCAACACGCAGAAGGAGTTGGATCGCGTCAAGGCAGCGGGCCGGTCGAGTCAGCAAGGTAAAGATGGCGAATACACACAAAGTTGGAGCGCTTATGGCGTATGGCGTATAGTCATCGCCTATGGTGCAATGACGGCACGCTAATGGGGTTAGGGGATAGGAAAATGCCACTCCCCCCTTAAAATTTCACAGACACAGTTGAATTTTGTTCTTGCCCCCCCTTGATAAATTATATAATCATATACAGCTAAATAGCTCCATTATACTAACTAATTTTACCAATGTGTTAACACAAATTTTCTAACACCAAGCACTGCCCCCTCTTGAATTGTTTAGGGGGTGCAAGGCCCCGCCTACAAATAGGGCTCTGGCACCGTCTGCTCCCCCCCCCATAAATGAAACCGCTCCACCGCCACTGCTATGGTGTTACATTTTGTGGAGTCCTTTGTGTGCCTCTGTCAGGTTAAACCATTGAATCTTTCACTGTTAGACAAGCCGCATATAACTGCCTTGACTCGCATATATAAAGCATTATATGAGGCGTATAATGAAGCCTTTGCTAAAATTTTCTCATCATATGATAATCCTGCACAGTTGTCAATTTGACTTGGGTTTAAGGCCGTTCTCCTTTACAATTGACATTAAAATATTAAAATTCTATGCTAAACTAACCACAATTCGAAATGATTCTGTTCGCAGACCATATATTCCATGTGGCCAATTCGAATTTGATTGCGTCGTAAAAAAGTTATATTCTGTCGATTAATGATAACCTGGATCTGCTTAATTTTGATTGGGCGCAATGCTATTAAGTGATCTTCTATCTTAATGATAATCTAATGATTAATTAATTAACTTAATTAATTAAAATTAATTAGTTATTTAATAATAATAATTAATTAAGGATTATCTTAATGAATTTATCTTCGTGATAACACAAAAGGGGCGGCGATTGCCCCTCCCCCCAAAATGCAAATCTATGATAAAGTCGGGTGGGTTTGAGGAGAAATCGCCCCGTCTCCAGACTGTCGCTTGTGTAGTGAGTCGCCTCCCCCCAGAAGTTCTGGAAAGGGAAAAATGGATAGATGAAAGTTTGGGATGGAAAAAAATTCTGCGAGTTCAGCACGGAAAGGAAAAGTCATCGCCTTGGGCCAGAATCGCCCCCCCCCCCAGGATGACGGGCTGGATCCGCCCCTGGTTAGACCTGAGCTGAAGTTAAATTTTATTTTTGTGCCCATGATTATTATTAATTTTTTTATTTAAAATGATAATTATTGTTGTTATTATTATTATTATTTGGTTGTTGTTTGAATCTGTCTGCCATGAGGCGAAATAAAGTTCTAGATGTGTATAAGTTGTCCGACATTGATTGATTGACTTATGGTTGATGTGGTGGTTGCAGATCTGGAGTACTTCCAAGAAAGGTCAAACCCTCCCGCGACGAAGGAATTTGTGGGAATCTTCCAGAAGTTCAAGTTTGCCTTCAACCTTCTGGTAAGGATAAGGGCGACGCGATGGATAATTACAAGCCTGGAATGAGTATGCATTAGCTGCACAAGACGACAGAAAGAAGCATTTTTTGCTAAAAACGGAAGTTGATTTCAATTATGGGAAATCCTTGTTAATTATTGTGATTGGATGTGAAAGGGTCATGACCCTGACAGTCAACTGTTGACGGTTAGTAATTGGTTTGGCCCGCGGGCCAAGCCCCTCCCCCTTTATCCCCATACATCCTTCATTCTATAAGCTGTAGTGACGGACCATGGTGCCGAACTGCAGAAGCTGGGTTTTTGTGCAACGCACGGCTGGCATTTTGTAATATTCACCATATTTTTGGCCTATTTCAAGCCTCAGAAATACTTTTTTCTTTTCCTTGCAGCACTCGCAAGTAGGGGACATTCCTAACAGTGCTTGTTATTTTTTAAGGAGGTCTATCTTATCACTCAGCATCATCTATTCTTCAGCACAGCCTTTGGGGGGCCGAGGGATCGAGACCTTCTTTTTCTTCCACCCCTAACCCCCCTCAAGGGGGGCTTGACGAGATAGAAGGTGTTTTAGCTCCCCCTAAAAATAAAGATTTTTAGGGGGAACTTAAGCCCTTTATCTGTTAAAAAATGTATGTTGCATTAAGCATAGAAATCCTCATAGGAGGCTTTTTTTTAAAAAAAACATCACCCTTGAGGAGGGCTTTGGCTCTCTACGCCCCCCGCCGGCCGAAACCTACATGTCGGGAAACAAAGAATTGGCGTGCAGCCAGAGCTACCCGGGCGAGTCGTAAAAGGCGACAAAAGAAGGGGGAGCGGTTCTGTGCCGGCTCTCTTGCACAGAACCGGACTGTATGTACAGTCTTTGTGCTACACACTGTCGCTTAACAACAACAAACAACAAAAAAACAAAACAAGCTGGGCCTTTGGCTACTAGCGACACCGCTATGCATGGCACGTGTCTCAACGATCTTCAAGACGATAGCTGGGGTTACTGTACAGTTCCACTGACCTTGTCTCTGTGAGTTAACACCTGCGACAGCCGGTTAACCTGTATTACTCGCTGACCGTGACTGTAAAAGATGAGCCTCCGTTGTAGTCACGCCACTGACGTCACTTTGTCTGCTGTTGTGCGCGCAGCCTGGCCTCGAGTTGGTGCTCACAGACCCGGGGGTGGGGGAGCTCTGCCGCATGCTCTTCGCGCCCCTCTCCGTCGTACTGGGAGCCAGCAGGGACGCGGGGGGCAGGCCCCGCCTCGCCAACAGCGTCGCCTCCCCCCTGCTCACCCAGGCCACGTACACCCTGCTGCAGCGGAGCCTAACGGACGGGGATCGGGCCCTCTGGGCCTCGCTGGACCGCACCTGGACCACGCCCAGGTAGGGCGGGCCACTCACAGATAGGGGGGACCACTCATTATGCCGAAGCAGGGTAAGGGCGAATTCAAGAGGGAGGGGCGGTGGGGGCGATGGCCGCTCCGCCAGAGCTCTGCTGGGGGGCGGAAAGTGGCTATGGAGCTTCGAGAAATATGAATTTATGATGTAGTGGAGGGGGTGGCGGGGGAAATCGCCCCCCCCAGAGCCTGGACGTTGGAGAGCCTTGCCCCCCCAGGCTTCCGTTGGGAGGTGATCGGGGGTCATATCGTATGTAAAAAATGTTTTGGATGATAAAGTTTCTGTCCGCACCCCCTCCCCGCCCCGCTCACGAGTTCTGCACGGAAAGGATAAATTTTGCGTCTCGGCAGAGCTCACTGCAGGGCTATACTTTTAGGCAAAAATCGCCCCCATCCAGGATGAAGGTCTGGATCTGCCTCTGAAGCAGGGTGGGCCACTCACTTGTGCTACACCCGGGCGGGGATGGTTCATTTAATGCCTGCGCAAACGTTTCCAAATCTAGTCCCACACTTATGTCCTTTAGAACGAAGGAATTCCCTAAGTGCTCTTTTTCACCGCCTTTTTTTCACCGCGTATGTATGTATGCATTGGCAGCCCCCCCAACAGTGTCGAGGTCTAGGCCTGATAGGCTACTCTCGTGAAAACAGTCAAAGCGTAATGTGATACTATTATAGTATGATATCAGTGTAAAATGATACTGCTGTAATGTGATACTCACTCTCACTCACGCGCAGTGAACAGTGGACGGGTGCGCCTGTCGCCGGGTACACGCCAATCTTTGAGCACAGCGCCCAGCCGAGTGGCGGGGGAGCGGCGTCTAAGCCCCGCCCCACCAGCACGGCCCTGACCAATGGGAGCGGACCCGCGGCGGCGGGGGCGGAGCCAGCGGGGGGCGCGGGGGACGCCCAGCAGAAATTCTTGAAGGAGCTGAAGGGTCGCAGCTGCAAGTAAGGAGGGCCTTACGAGCGGACATCTAATCTGCACGATTCAGCTTCATGCAAGCCACACACGTTAAACTTGCAAACCACTTGGAAGTAATTTAGGGTTAGTTTGGAGTAGATTATGGCTCGGCTGGGGTTAGTTTACGGTTGGGCTGTGTATGGTTTGGACCTGGTAAAAAATGTGAATTTCTAAGTTTTTGCTTGGATCATTTGCTTTTTGATCGACAAATGGATTTAATTATCCTATTTAATTGGCATGCACTCAACCGCGCAGATTAAATTTTCATTTCCGGGAGCCTTCTCTTATTTGCTTGGTTTGTCGAGCAGTCTGAAGGCAACTTCATGCGCGTTCCTCCAGTTTTTGCTGCACAGCTACATATATCTTGAGCTAGAAAGAAAATTTTGCAGTAACTCCTATCTGCGAATAGAAAATGTACTTTTTTATGCAATTTGAATTCATTTATAACCTCATTTCATACATACGACGTCATATATTTGAAGCATGAGCATTAAGGTCACATGTGGAAATTTCCGTTCACATTTTGACCCACATGTAGGCTTATGTGGCCCCACATGTGACCCATATATGGGCATATGTAATCCCATATGTGACCCGCATGTGGGCTTATGTGGTCTCACATGTGACCGACATAAGAGCTTAGGTGGTCCCACGTGTGACTCGCATGTGGGCTTATGTGGTCCCACATGTGACCCACATATGGGCTTATGTGGTCCAAAATCTGGCTCACATATGGGCTTATGTGGTCCCACATGTGAGCGTATGTGGTCCTACGTGTGATCCGCATGTGGGCTTATGTGATCTCACATGTGACCACATAATGGTCCCACACGTGCCCGTACCTCGATTTGGAACATTCATGTGTGGGTGACATGTGGGTGACATGTGGGTGACATGTGGGTCACATGTGGGTCACATGTGTCTTTTCCATAATGTTGAGGTTGGTGCGTGCAGGGTGTGCGTGGTGCAGGCGTCGAGAGCCAAGGACGCAGAGAAGGCACGCGAGCTCAGCGTCGTCAGCGGCGAGTATCTCGAGGTGCGCCTGCCTCTCTGCACCTCTTCTTCTCGCTTATAAACTATTTTAATGGTGTAGGGCCTACTGTTTTTACATAAGGCTTGTCATTTGTTTATGTAGTTTGGTACTACTCTTTCTTAATTGATTAAGTGACTGACCTTCCTCTTAAGGGGACAATATTTAATGGAGGCAGTAGGCAGGGATGTGAGTGGTCAAGCACTCCATCCAATCATACACCTATGCCGTGAAGGCTAGGCAGCTGCGGACACTATAAATTTAAACCTTAGTATGAATTATAGCAAAATAAGTAATCAAGCTGTGTCGAAATCGTTCGTGTTCTTCCTAACTATTACATCCAGAAGACAACTCTCCACCCTACACGAACCGGCTGCCTCTCCTCATACAAGATCCCGTCCCGGACCTTCTCGCATAGCCACAGCGAGTTCCGCAACAATCCTCAGCTTTAGACATTTCTACCCTTCTTTACATAAGACATGCACGTGCTATTGCATGTGCGAGCAATTTTTATGTATCTTCGGTTTTGTTCGGCACAAAAATGGTCCTAGTGTGCTGCTGTGCCATTAAACAACAAACCAACAAACAAATATTCTCCCTCTCCCCCGCTCTCTCTCTCCCGCTCTCGTGTTGTACAACAGACTGCCTGCCTGTGCAGTTCAACAACACCCTACCTGCGCCATTGCAGCACACAGACAGTGTGTTGCACAACACCGTGTGTTGTGCAACATCTCACTGCCTGTGTGTGTCAACACTCTGCCTCCGGTATGCAGCACATACACCGTGTATTGCACAACACCGTGTGTTGTACAACATCTCACTGCCTGTGTATGTCAACACTCTGCCTCCGGTATGCAGCGCACAGCTTGTTGTGCAATACACTGTCTGTCTGTATTGTACAGCAAGTTGCGCACTGCTGCGCCCTGCTCCACCAGTAGACTACATCGCATTTGTCCCGGACATGACATTAAACTGTGCCCGGCAGCTCTGCCCCTGCTGACACCATTGGGCAGGACGAAGCGTTGTGGCCGAGTGATCTAAGTCGCTGGTCGTGGATTACGAGTGCGGCAATTGTCCATTCTAATCCCGTCTGCGGCAAAGATCTAGCATAATTTCGTGCACCCTTTGGCAAGGGTGGTTTAAATTTGTCAGCCACAAGTGTTCCTACGATGCCCACCAGTCTACGGTGGAACCACCACTAGCGATCATCAGCTGGTGCAATGGGGCATCACCTTTTCTCCTCAAGGGGCTATAAAAACTACAACAACTACATCATATTGCCTGTGTAGCACAACCTACCCCGCTGCACTGTGTGTTGCTGCTGCAGGTGCTACAACACGACAAGAACTGGTGGAAGGTGAAGAACGTGCGCGGCGAGGAGGGCTATGCTCCCAAGACGATCCTCACGCCTCTGCACGGCTTCTAGCCGCAAGCCTCTGCACGGGTTCTAAAATCTACCAAGAAGTTAAGAGCCCTCTGCACGGCTTGAAATATTTGTAGCGCCAAGCCTCGATCTGGACAGCTTGTAGCTTCATGCCTCCGAACAGCCTCAAACCTCATATACTGGCTTCAGGGGCCGTAGTCACCATATCCGCGACTGCCTAGCTCGAGTTAGTTTCGAGATGGCTCCAGCTAAATGGCCAATGCCATGCATGCGTTTTGGATGGCGCGACCTAAAACCTCGCTCCAGCTAGGCAGTTGCGGCTATCGTGACTACGGCCCCTGCTCCATCTGCACATCTTGTAGCCTCAAACCTCTGCATGACTTCTAGCCTATGGTGGTCTCTCCCTCTTCACACCATGTAGCCTCAAGCCCTGCACGTCTTGTAGCGACATGTATGTACATATGGTACAAGTTGCACGTATGCACGAAACTGTAATGGTGCTTTCACATTGGCGTCATCAGGCTGTTCTTCAGGTCGTCTTCCAGGAAGAACGGTCTTCATAAGATGACGGCCCTAACGCCGCGTCTTGCGGGAAGAGGGGGCTTCCGGGACGACGCATGTATCGTCGCGTCGTCTTGCCATTGTCTTCCCAATAACCACGATGCATACGGCATATAACCATCGCTTGTGCGAAGACGCGTCTTGCGTGATTGCGCGTCGTCACTGAAGACGCCATTGCGAGTTTACATTGCGGTCTTGCGACCGGATTCCGGGTGTCTTCCGGAAAGAACGCTTCCTGAAGACGACACGATGACGCCAATGTGAAAGCATCATAAGAGGATTCCTATCAGCGAAGAATGCGCGGCTAGTTGGCAGCCATGAATGTGCCTATCTTGCAATCAATGCATTGGATGGATTGGATTTATTGATTGAGCTTCGCAGGATCTAGTATGCAGATTATGATTATACAGCGGAGATGACATTCTATCTGTGCCTACCTAGTATGCTGCACCCACCATTGCGAGTTAACCTCGAGTTGGTCAATCGGCGAGTTGAGAGTGACCGTTGTCGATCTTCTATGCCCAGCGTGACGTCACTCCATCTGCCGATTGAGTCAACTCGAGGTTAACTCGCAATAGTGGGAATGGATATAAGTGATATAAGAGCTAACTGTGCTGCCTGATTCGAAGCCGAACCAATTGTTTCGACAATTTTATGGACGCCAAATGTTATACTTCTTCTGGCATAGCCTACATGTAAGCAATCTGTGTGTGAAATGTGCAATGTGAAATGTAATGTGCTGTTGTAATAAATCGTAGCTTATACAGTTTGAATTGTGTTTGAAGTGCATAGCCTAAGTCTGCTACTTATGTAAAACTGTGCAGAAGTCAATTGCGGAACATGTACATGTTTCAAAAAATACCGGTGATATAACGTTATTTCATAATTTAAAAAATGCTATTATCAGCGACCAGGATATTGTCAGCAATTCTGCATTGTTCGCGGTCGAAATAGTACAGATTATTATTATCAGCGGCAGAGATCACACGTGCAAATTATGTCTTAGGCCTGCGTGAATTTACGTAAAGGTTGTCTGGTCACGCTGCAATTTGCGCAAATGGCTTTTAAATACGTTTGTAAAGTTGGACGAATATTCGTCCGGTTGAAAGTCAAAGTGTCGGTTATTTTTTCAATAAGTGCTAGCGC
>JAQIWG010004401.1:0-16084 GCA_034695025.1 Chamaedrilus cognettii | reverse complement strand
GGCGTCGTCGTCGAAGGTTTGAGGGGGGGGTTTGTTGTTGGAGGGGGGTGGAGATGTTTGAGGGATGAGGAAATCGAGATCGTCGGCGTAGCTGGGTGTTTTTTTCTTCTGGGAGGGCTTCGAGTCTTGTCGATCTGCATAATAAAACAAATTGTAAGGCCAATATTGCTGCTATTAAACTAACAAATTGCAAACAAAAGCTGCGATCACTAGGTTCAGGCGTCGAGACCAGGGGCAAGTTTCTCTCAAAACATGTTGTGCAAATTTTGAAAATCTTATCTTTTTGTTACCTTAAATTTCCAAGCAAATCGATGACGTCATAGCATGAAATTCATGATCATACAGAATATTTAATTACTAACATAAAAAACAATGCACAAAAGATTATGTTCAGCATTCAGGGACTTACAGAAAAGCCCTGAGGCCTGTTTCTCAAAAGATCTTCGACACAGTTTAGTGTAAAGAAGTTCCTAAGAACATCTTAGGCAAATTTGATCGTTTTTTATATGAAATTCCGAACCACCAAGCACAATATACCAAATGATAACGTCATGGCGGTCGGTGGTTGGAAAAAAAAAATTTTGAATCTGATTTTAGAATTAGGTTTAGACATAAAAATAGGGAAGTATTGAGAAACAAGAACCAGGCCCCTGGCATTCACTTCAAACAACATCTCTCACCAGTTTTCTGCGCGTAGCCAGACGCGGCCGCAAACATCGTCTGCGGGGACAGAGGAATGTCGGACGTGTCCGGTACAGGAGTATCCAGCAGACTCTCTGTGGACCCCCCCCCGTTCACTCCACTCTGCTGTGACGGAAATTTCACCGTCATCGGGGGCGGCCCCCCGCCAAGATTCAGCCTCGACGGGGGTGTGGCTGTGAGGATGGTTTTCTGAGCGGGAGGGGTCAGGGTGACGCCTAAATAAGTCGTGACGAGGTCTTTGCCGAGAATTTCGTCAATGTCCTCAGTGTCGCCAATATATGCAAAGTCGTCGGTAGAACGGCGCATTAGACTGGGGGATCGCCGCAAAGAGGGGCGCCTTTGCCCCTCGCTCAGCGATCCATGTGATTTGCTCAATTTTGCCTTACGCCCCCTCATGTTTTTTGCGCCCAAGCCGCTCGCCTCGGCGCCAGAATTTTCCTCTTCCGTGTTACTATCGCTGTCGTCATCTTTCGATTCGTCGCTGCTAGTCGAAAGCCCTTCCTCTTCTTCTGCGTTTGTTGATTTTTCTCCGCCGAATCCCAGGAAGCTGTCGATGTCATGAAGCTTCCCGATGAAGCCGCTCTTGTTCCCGCTCTTGATTCCCCCTCCGCCGCCGCCTCCGCCGCACTCAGAGCTCGTCACCAGATCCGGCAGGGAAGAGCCGCTGTTAAGCCCCGCACCCGCCCCCTTTGCGCCCCCTCGGGGTCGCGAAAGGTCGCGACGAGGAAATTGCTCCGGGCCGAGAGAAGCGAGGGAGTTGATTCGCCCGAGGGAATTGCAGGCTCCGCCCTCTTCTTCGTCCGACGTCACTTCGGCGGAAATGTCGCCGCCGAAACCGCCAAGGCTCTCGCTGGACGCCGTGCGCGCTGATTGGCTGGCCGAGCGACCAATCGCGGTCTTCGGAACGTGAAGGAGATGCTTTGATTGGTGCGGGGGCTTTGAGTCGTGGTCGGCAGAGTTGTCGTATGGGGAGGGGGAGCGATCGAGAGCGTTGGATTTCTACACAAATAAAATAAATAAAGTGAGCAAGTAAGTACCCCACAGTATGTTAATACACGGCAGTCCGAATGTTGTGCAGATAAATATAGTAATGCATCTCAAATGTTATTTATTGTGTTTTGGCCAACACGCGCTGTAAAAAATATATAATTTTTTCCAAGAAGCTGAAAGAGCGACTAAGTTTATGCTTTGATTTTTCGATAAAAAAATCAACTGCACCGTGATTTAAAACAAAACAAGACACTGCATACATGGCTCTAACTTGGCCAAATGTCAACCAATTTTCATAATTTTTCCACAGCAATAAAGCCAGCTCAATTTTCAACAAAATGTACATATTGCTTTCTAAAATACTCTAATCCTGATGGCGCACTACCCTGAGAAAGTTGACAAATAAACATAGTCAATATTCTAACACGGAATAGCTAAATTTGCACAGTAAATAACGATTATGTGCAGCAATCAGCTCACAAAAGTGCATATTTCTAGAAAAAGACTTGTGATAATTATACAAACAACACAAAAATAGTTTAACACTAAGTCTAAAATACTCCCAGAAAAATAGAAAACTGTACAAAGAAAAGATCCAAAACCACACTTGCGCTAATAGTACAAAAACCACTAAAAGAGTCGTCAAAATAAGTCGAAAATACTCAAAGATATAAAGACTGAAAAACCATCAAACAAAAAAAGCCAAAACTACACCTGTTTCGACATCTTGTACCGCGCTTCCAGACTCGCATTACTCCGCGCCAACTCCTCCGCATTCGGAAATCCCGGCACCCCCGCGCACATCGCGCACATCGCCCTCCCCCCATTCCCACCCTTCCCTCCCCCTTCCATTCCACCCCCACTCCCCCCCGCCCCCTTTCCCCCCCTGCTCCCTATCCGCGGAACAATGTACGGCACGTCGTTTGGAGAATCGTCTCGGGAAAACCCGGATCCGCTACGAAGAGATTCCGGAGGCGAAAGTGCCATGGTTTTAGGTGTGTTTATTGGCGGCAGGGGCGGAGACTCGTCTTTAGGCTCCGCCCATTTGGAGGCGGACGCTTTTTTGTGGCGCCAATCACCGAGGCCGAAGATGAGGTCGTTCTCCTGTTGGCCAGTCAAAGGGTCGGGCTGGAGATGCTGCATCTGCTGCTTCCAGCTCCTCACCTAGCCCGCCGGCCAATCAGATCAAAGGATAAATAAATGCAAATAATTATATAAATTCAAATTATTTTAATAGTCGATGCATATCCTTTAGTCGAGCAGAAGTCCCAGGCCTATTGAAGCCCAATCACTACCCTTCGATTTGGGGTATCGATTACCTTAATAATTTTTGCTTCAAGCTTCAGATTTTACTCTTTTTAACGTTAGAAAAAACTGTAATTCACCTCAATTAATTCGGATAGTAGCAGTAGCAAGAGCAGCGTACATTCGGGTACAATGATAATGTTATTGCACATTGTTGACCTTCTACAGTAACACGTGTGAAATATCTAATAACAGCGCTCTATAATAAATAAATAAAAAATCATTGTCATGATTACGATAAAAACACAATTGCAAACCCTACCTTATCAATGCTGTCCTTCAGCGTGATATTGTCCATCGCTTTTTTTTCTTTCTCCCTCTCCGCAGCTGCCTTTTTCCTCGCCGCCTCTTCTTCCTTCTTTTTCTTTTCCTCCTCGTGTTTTCTATTTTCCTCCGCCTCTCGCTTCTTCTTCGCTTCTTCTTCTTCCAGCTGCCATTTTCGCTCGAGGAATGAGGTTTGCTTCGGGGGAGGCAGCGCCGGAGACGCCAGAGTTGAGGGGGCGGCGTTTGTTGTCTGGCGTAAGTTTCTGAGCCCCCCTATTAATCTAGCGAATATACGCATTTATTTGTCACATGAAGAAGTTTTTGTTCAATTTAATTCGTAACTTAAAATTTAGTGTAGTTTTCCACAGCGAGCTGATATAAAAAAATCTGAACCCTATGCTGATAATTAGTGATGCAACCAAACAGCATGTATCTGCCCGTGTGTATGCACGGTGTGTCAATAAAACAATTCACATGTATTGTAAAAAAATTATTCAAGTATTATCTTATATTCGCGTAGTTCCGTATACAACATTTTCTTGTCTAAATTAAGACTTGCATGTGCGGTCAATTTTTAGATGTTTATTATCTCGTGGAACCATCTGCCGGAGGACATCAGATCGGCTAAGTCCCTCTTCTCCTTTAAATCCAGGCTTAAAACTCATTTTTTCAAATCCGCTTTCTGTATGTAGTCTGTTGCACTTCTCCCGCACCTACGATTCAAGCAAACGATGTTTTTCCATCTCCGTTTGCATGATATATTCTTGGTGCGTTAAAAGTGCAATATACATACATACATACATACATACATCTCGTCTGGCACAAAAATGGCCCCAGTGTGCTGTTGTGCCGCTAAGCAACAAACAAACAAACAAACGGTGCAAATAAATAAGAATCTGAAATAAATAAAATGCAGTAATAATTAATAGGACTAAAATAAATGCATAGAAACCTTGAGTCATCGTCCGGCAAGACGTCATCATCATCATCAAGCGCCGCCTTCTTTCGATCCTTCGGCACGAACCCAGACTGCTTCGGCAGCACTACCTCCGGGGGCGTGTCCTTCGTATTAGCCCCTCCCCTTTTCATCGCGGGGGAAGATATCAGAGGCGCCGCCCCCGTCGATGATACGGAGGCTGTTTTCTTCTCGAGGGCCGATGACACGGCTGCCACTGAGGGGCCGTTTCGAGGTAGGCTGAGTTTGTTTTCGGTTTTTGTCGAGGTCTTGCTGGAGCGAGGACGTCCAGCGAAAGTGTCGAGCTCGTCGATGTCGACCTTGAGACGGGCGTTAAACTGTAGTTTTAGTACGTACAGGCGGAATGCTTCCACGGGTAATTTATATTTTGATTGGCGTCAGGAAGGGAGTCAACATTCGGTCATAAAATCCAGCGCTAGGAGCCTCAAGAGAGTCGAAATTGTTAAACTGGTATCAAACGTTGACATGGATAAGATTAGGCAGCACAAAACGCGATTGATTCATTGGCTAGTTCTTCAAATAGAATTTTAAAATGCAATCAGTAGGCCTATAACCTATCAATCACTAGGCCTATAACCTATCAATCACTAGGCCTATAACCTATCAATCACTAGGCCTATAACCTATCAATCAGTAGGCCTATAACCTATCAATCAGTAGGCCTAATCAATGAACAATGCCATAGGGGCGATATCCGACAGGGATGGATATATAATATATATATATAATATATATATAACATATAATTATATATATAATCAAAAGAAGAAGAGAAGAATCAGTATAACCTGCTTAATTCTGTATTGATTGTGATTGAATTACACATGAAAAAATATTGATTCATCCCTTGGCTTTGGGTATCGCACGCATTCGAGGGCAAGAAGAATTGAGTTTTCGGGGAAAATAATTTTCCTCGAAACCCTACACAAAAATGAAAAATTTGGTTTCATTATGGTAACCCGGAGGAGTTGCTCGAAATTTTTCCTCCGGAAACGCCTGAAAAAAAATACCTGGAAAAAATATCCACCTGAATCTGAACGTTCTTCAGTTGGCGCCTGCGCTTCCTGTCCAGCACAGGATACGTCTTCGTCTTGGTTCGCGCGATCAACCGATTACGGTTTCGATTACGATCCACTTTTCGTGCAAAATCATCCCTGTCGACCTCCATGGGGGAGGTCGCACGGCTCGTGAGGTAGCGGACGTCCTGGAGACGCCTTGCCCCCGGTGGGGGCTCCTCGGCGCTATCGCTTGAGTCCGATAGACCCCCCAATCTGAAATTCAAAGCGAGCGCCCATTGTGACCTTGATCTGAAAGAAAAGGTCAAGTTCAACAGGCGCAGTACGCCAAACAAAACGGCTAAACGCAAATTGTACGCCTGATTTGTAACGAGTAGACGTAGCATTACGCCTGAAAATCGATTATAATAGCGCATAGGCCTACGTGATTTTTACACAGTAATGGAACGAACGGGTGCTAAAAGGACCTAAGTTAAAAAAATTAGAAATTATTTCAAAGAATGCGCACACAGTGAAAGTCATCTAAACTAGGCTTTACTAACGAGCGCATCCAAAATTGTTGATTAAATCTACACAATTTACAAACCTCGCTCCCAAAGACTTGGGCTTAGTTGATCTCCCACGTTCCTCATCTTTTCTCCCTGTTTCCTTAGCCGTGGACCCATTCGCCAACTTCTCCTCCCTATTCTCTTTTGGCGAGGTAGCGAAATTCCCCGATTGGTCGTTTCGAGATGCAGAATATGTGTCAGAATTTCGAACGGTTTCTGACGAAGATTTTTCGGACGCTTCGGTTTTTGTTGAAACTGGTGTTGTGACGTTATAGGTTGTACTGCGTGATGTAGAAGTGTCTGATGTGCTGTAATATGAAACCAAAGAAACAATAATTGTAAAATTAAATTTTCTATAATAGTGAATTTTTTACGGAATCAGAGACGCCCGAACCATTGTTTCTATATTGGTTGACCCCCCGGAGATATAATGTAATGTCATGTAGAACAAAATCAGTCAATAGAATATTTAGTGAAAAAATCCCCACACAGCTTTTGCATCATCTACCAGGGACCTGACCGTTCAGACTCTTGATTGATCCTCAGACCTGCATGCATGACTGCATTCACTCATTCACTTGCATGCATTATACTGCATTCATCCATTCACCTGCATGCGGTCATACATAACACGATACTCTTGCAATGGTTCTGTTTTAAAAACAAGCTTTACAAGCACAAGCGTTAGATTATTTTTTCTCGGCCACAGAGTCTGACAGGGCTTATTCTTATTTTTATCTTCATTTCTTCAAAACTGCTTTCTCTATGTAGTCTGCTACAATTCCCCCACACCTATGATTCACGCAAATGATGTTTTTTTCATTTCCGTTTACATGACATATTTCTGGTGCGTTACAAGTGCAGTATACATACATACATTCAATGCACACCTTCTCTGGTGAAAGGGCATCACGCTGGCATCAGATGACTTCGCCACTGCTGCCGCGCCCCTGCGCGACTCGAAGGGAGTCAGACTATACGTCGACGAACTAGCCGCCCGCCCCCCCGCCCCACTCCCTCCCCCACCCGCCCCCCCGCTCCCCCCTCCATACGCCGACCGGTAGTCGGGTCTGGACCGAGACGACGACGACCCATAGACAGGAGAACTTGAGCGGTCGACGGAGGAAGAGTAGGATGACCCGGAATATGGCCTATTAGAGCTGCTAGAGTAGCCGCCTGCGTACAGCCATGTTTCTATTAAAAATTAATGAAAAGATTTTGAAGGCACTGTATCGGGACCATGCAGGCAAAAACCATTTTACCCTTTACATATATCGGATCCAATCGTCATCACTTTCGTTAATCCTATTTAATTGTTTAGTATACTATAGGAGACGTCAGAGTTCCAATATTTTGTCTAGCTCATTTTGGACCCCCTCCAAAAATTCACTTGGGACTCCTCGCTGTCGACAAGATATTGGCACCATGATTTACACTGAACATGACAAATAGAAGCTTTTGCACCTTATTCGGGATGGGATCAATATTCAGGGAGAGGTTTTGCACTCCTTTTCATACACCTACGATGCTAAGATACAAAAATTCATTTTTTCTCAATTTTCGGGGGTGGGGGGGGGGTTTAAACCCCCAAACCCCCCCTAGTCTACTCCCCTCTTGCCTGTATACGAAGACGACGAACTTCCCCCAGTTCTCAGGTCGTGATCTGACGCATACGGCGAGCTAAGCTTGCTCGTATAGTCGCCACCTCTCGCTCCATACACCCCCGCTGCAGTGTACGCAGCCCCCGGAGTGTATCCAGACGAGTCCCGAGGAGTCCGGTCGTATTTTCCACGGAGAGAGGATACCGCTGATCCGGATGTGTAGCTGAGGGGACGTTCGGACGTCCGGTAGGTGGAGGAAGAGGTGGTAGAGTAGGAGGGGGTGGAGTAGTCGTGTGAGGGTTTGTAGCTAGTGGCAGCGGAGGAGGGAGAGTAGCTGCTGCTGCCATACGTCCTGTCGCCGAGCTGGAATAATGACACACAGGCCGTAGCATAAGGTTTTTATAACTATGCATCTGGACCAAAATAAACTTCGTTTTGAAGATTTCAGAATTCATGTTGACAAGGCCGGCACAAACACTGATCTCAGGGCATTTCGACAGGACATTTCGAAATCCTAGATGAGCTGTTTTCCTTCCGTGCAAAACTCGCGAAGGAGGGGTTGGGACGGAGGCTTTCCCAATAACTTACTGTGTCAAAATAAATGCTTTCATCAATCCTCCAACTTACGCCAAAATCTGATGCCAAAATCAAAACTTGCCATCATCTCCTGCCCCAGTGCTAGTTCATTGTCAACACCATTAGGCCTCATGCAGTGCGCTTGTTCTATGGTGTGAACTACACAACGTCAATCGCTCTGGTAGCTTTATAACTAACTACACATTTTCATTGACGCTATGCTATAATATCGATCTCGAGATAGCATACAAATAAATAAAGGAACGTCCCAAGGTTGTTAGCCTAGAACTACACCAATGCCTACCGGGCTTGAAACGCGGCTGAGACGAAGAGTGCTCATGCTGCAGCAGCTCCAATCAACGCTAACCTCTATTATTTATTTATGATTTCATTCGGCGACTTCTAAAAATCCAAGATTTCAACGGCCTCGAAATCCACCGAAAAAATCACCGTCTATGATCGAAGCGAAAAGTTGTCTGGAGGGCGAACTATTCCGACCGTGTGCTGCGTGTCACGGCTGCGGTTTCTGCATGAGAGCCGGTAGGCCTATAGGCCTACCGGCCTACCGGCCTATAGGTAGCCTATAGGCCTCAGCTACACCAGGCACCTCCACGCACGCAGTGGTTAAAGTATTCAATTGAATGTGTGGGGGACCTCGCAAAAAGGGCATAGATTTTATTGAGAGTCCCCAAATACAGTATTTTTCAGAAATTTGACACACTCCGCAGAAGTCCACGAAGGGGAGGCGCGGAGGGGGGAGAAGGGGGGGGGGGGGGGTGGATGTTGCGCTGCAAAGCCTCGCCTTTTCAATCCGATATTTTGCACAACCTTCTATTTAAGACTGCGCCCTAAAAGCATCGCATGAATAGGCGTTCCGAGCGGGTCGGGGGAATCTCTTATGGCTTAAAATTTGAGACCCCGGCCCTCAGAGCCCCTACGTGGATCCTTCTAGGACCTAGGCCTACTTTGACCACTGCCACTCCTTGGAAAAGTTGAACTCGCTAAAATGCTAAAATGCGCGCGAACAGTTGGCTGTTGTAGCTTGTAAGTAGAAGCGAAAAATAATGTTGACGCCCGATATAGCTCAGACTGTATACGCATCTGCCGAGAGTCGGTAGTGTATAGAAAGATGAACTGAAGACAGGCTAGGTCCTAGCGTTGAGCCGATGGACAAACAATATGGGCGAGTAACATAGGCACGTATTATATGATAGGCTAGCTACTCCGAAGAGCGATTTCGCAACGTTTAGTGATTTAGCAACGTAGGTACACTCTTACATTGTAGGTCACGTGCTTCGCGAATAGATCTCTCTCTTACTACATGCAGGCCTAGGCCCCAAATGTAAAAAATATAATTATGACCTTCCGATCAAAACTGGAGAGCCAATGATAGGTACACTGATTACGCGAAATTTTGTCAGGAACCATTGATCAATGGAAGCCAATTTCACTCACAACGCAGATAGATCATCAAGCTGCCCATGATGCACCCTATAAGAAAGCTTAGAACTACCTTGCCGATTTCTTGAAATGCCACGCAACACACGCCTGTAATAGAGCTGAGACTATAGCCGCACGTATTGAGCTTAGCCGATGTGTCAGGACGATGTCGTTAGTAAAATAGGCTTCGCTCGATTCAGAAAAGCATCAAAGCCTCTGCAAAAATGGTCCAAATTGACGCATAAACGATACCGCTGGCTGGCTAGGCTACTGCGGAAATCATCCCGAGAAGAAGAATATGCATTATGAAGAACTACCCGCGGTGCATTTTGGTGGAGAATATAGGAAACACGCATTCTTCGCCTGTTTGTTTAGTGCCATTAGCTTAGAAGAAA
Organism: Chamaedrilus cognettii; assembly: GCA_034695025.1. Lineage (NCBI taxonomy): Eukaryota > Metazoa > Annelida > Clitellata > Enchytraeida > Enchytraeidae > Chamaedrilus > Chamaedrilus cognettii. The sequence goes on along the minus strand of JAQIWG010004401.1, from coordinate 6,271 downwards.
CACAAAGTCTTTCTATTCTAGCAGTTCGGAGTCGAAGCATCGCGCCGTCGTGACTGCGTCCGCCCTATCGATTAGAAACATTGCATCGAACTCAAAATGTACTTCAACAACTCTGATCTACATGTCAGCCTAGGCACAGCAGGCTGGTACACACTTGTTTGTATAGTTTCACATTTCGTAGCAATGCTGATATCGCAACACCGGAAGAAAAAGGCAAAATATTAAATATTTTGTATATAGGCCGACGTCGACAGATGCATGGTAACGTTAACGTTCTCTGTGAAGGAAAAAGCCGAATGTCTAAATGTCTACCAACACTGAACGTAAGGCAGGCTGAAGCACACAGCCCGGGCTATACGCTATCCATCTCTGCAAGAAATTCTGTGCGGTTCAAATACCACTAACTTATAACAAAATGACACCGACAGTTGCAGTGCAGCCTTGGCTTCAATATTGCACCGGCGCAGAGGCGCTGAACCAATTTTATATACCAGGGCGTAGTTGCAAAAGTTTGCTATCGAGTGAGGGGCAATGGCGTATTGGTGAGCACAACATTCCTGATCTACATTCATTACAGTGTTCAGGGGTCTCACTGTCACACACGTGTAGCTGAGCTGGGCCATAGTAAAAACAAGCCTGAATACGTGTATATTATTTATTATTCATTGTTCAATATTCATTATTCATTCTTCACCATTCATTATTCATTATTCATTATTCATTATTCATTATTCATTATTCATTATTTATTATTTTCTACCAACTAATTACGTTATATATGCTAGTTTAACTGTTCTACCAAATACATCATGGTTTATTTATTTAGATGCGACCACGTCACGGAGTCAAGGAAAAAGTTCTAGACTCCAAAGTAGGCTGCAACAAAACTCAATGGTCACTGAGATGCATTATGCCAAACGGCGCTGAAATATGATATAATTTCAATATTTCCACATGAATCTAACATCTTTATACTTTATCATAACGCAACACTTTTACAACTTTGTCAGAACATCATTACATACGTCTAAAATCTTTACGCTTTATCTTTCAACGTTGGAATAAGTTGATACCAATCGTTCACGAGAGGCGAGTATAGGGGAGGGACTATAATACTCATCTAAAAATTAACCCTCCGGACTCCTGACATTTTGCATGCTGCCCCAGAACCTGTGCGTATAGCGATGAATATCGCAGCGGTTTTCCTTGTCAGAAGTGCAGCTATGATGTTGGAACGGCCTATACTGACTCCATGCATCACGGCCTTTCAACGCTCCGTTTTTTCGTCTAGATGCTACACTTGACGAGTCTACATTTGCCTGTAGCTGTAGCCTACTTCTCTCGTCGGCATTATCGCTGCCTACTTCTATTCTCCGCGCTGTTGGCGGCCCTGAGGTGTGCGGCCTCGAAATATGCTGTAACTTCTCCGGCGCCGTTAGTCTAGTATACAGTGGCGTAGCGTCGTGGGGGGGGGGGAGGGGGAGGGGCTCCACTTGCCCTGTTTTAAGATGCGTGAGTCTAGGAGACGCTGCAGATGCCATCTCCACTGCCAGTTTGTTTCTGTGCCTAACTTTATTTATTAAAATAGCACGCAAACGCGTAAATACCATCACAAAGAAAAATGACTTGTAATTGCGTTAGCGCCGGTACGATTATTTCTAACTGCAAATATTTTCCTCAAATAACGATGGGCTAGTCTATCGGCTCATCGGTCTACTGCGCTTCATTTACTTTCGTTTCATATTGTATTTGTTTCCTTTATATACATATTAAATTATAGGCCACTCGTGGCTCACAAACGCCTTACCGAAGAACTACCGTACGAAGACGCAGAGTTTGCACCGTATGCGCTGCTTCGCGATCCAGCCGCACCCTGTAAATAACAAGGGCCCGTTATTACCGATTTACACTGTAGGCAAGCAGATGGTATTGCAACTAATAGCACCGACACTAAGTGCCTATGCAAAACTAACGAAATTTAATTTTACATGGCGCGTTGTTCGCTAGAGCGTCGCCACTGTACGATAGACATAGCGTTTGTACAATTATGGCGCATTAACTACCAAAACCATTCGCGGCCAGATGATGATGAAATGATAGCTATTTGAATTAAAGGACGGCGTGTAGTAACAATGAAATACTATTACAGTCCGGTTCAGTGCCTTGAAGTCAAGCAAAGAACCGTTCCCTCTTCTTTAGTCGCATTTTACGATACGCCCACGCCCGGGAAGCTCTGGGCCGTAGACCAATTCTTGTTTTTCCCCCGTTTGAAAAGGATATGCGTGTGAGAGGTATGAAGTAAGAGATAGGCGCTACCATACAAGAATTCAAACAGCAACTTCAGTACGCGGAGACAGCCGAGCCTGCAGTGGGCTATGAGCTAAGTTTATGCCGACAGTTTCATGGTGGCGCCAGCTACCGAGCGCGACGCGCAGCAGAATGTAAACGTTATTCGCTAGAGCGGCGCCATTGTACGATGAGCAAAGACTTGTGTGCGCGACGCATCTATAAACTATTCTGTATTCACGTAGGAGAGCCCTCTGTTTAGCTTGCATAATGCACGCTAGTAACCGTATGTCTACGGTACACTATAAGGGCACATTATTTGGCTATGCTGCGATTGAAAAGCTAAATTCGTAGATGATATCTTCCCTTTTTGGCACAAGAAAAAATTGAATCTGTCCACAGCCCAGAGCTCCTCGTGGTGCTGTAAGATCGAGCCAACTAAAGACACAGCTTATACAACCAAGAACCTGACCACAACTTTAATCCTGACTACCCCCTTCCCTCCTTTTATTTCCGCAGGGGTTGTAAGCTATAGCCTACATTTGGACTTGCTGAGGTTGAAATTCTTGTTTCAGCTCTTGTTTTAACAGGTTTCATTTCAGCATCAATCTGATGCTGCAGTAGGCCAAATAAAAAAAACGTGACGTCGTTCACCTCCAAACTTTCGCAGTACGTTCAGATCATACGACTAAGCTGAAAGTGCTCTGTCACGCATTAGTAAAGTATTACTACCTCTATAGCCGTGGGCACGTAGTCTAATCGCTCCGTTCAAATTCAATCCAAATCGTTGAGAAAATGCTCTTATCTGAATAAACAGTCGCGACGATCTCTTTCAGAATCAATTCGGTATCGGAGGAAGTGTGTTTACCCCGTCGCTCATCGCTTATTGACACAAGGTCAGAGTCGATTAGTGTGACGTCATGATTTCGTCATCACGTCAATTAAGGGCCAGTTGTTCAAGCGAGAGTTATTTCAATGATCTCAGATCTATTATGGATCCGCCAATAGCAGCGGGTGATGCGATACAGTAACTGATTGGATCATATCTAATATCACACTAAGATCAAATTTAAGCGATCTGATTGAGTCGTTACGCCATTTTTCTACAACTGTGATAATCTAGAACCAGATAGTCCTCTATTAATCAACAGGCATTGCCATTCAACGGCTTGGATTTGATAGGCCTATGGCCTATATCATCAGAACCCGATAGCCTCGCTCTAAAGGCAGCCTCTACATGTAGGCATACTGTACTGCAGTCACGGCTTGATAACATTTTTATACGTTCGCAACAAAATTTGTATTCAATAACATCGCATCCGCTAAATAGATCAAAATCATTTTTTAAAGCGACGACAGGCTATCGGCAAAATGCCAGCGTTTCGTTTCTCCTTCGTCAATGACGTGCCAGACGAGCTGCAGACCTCTCGGTCTACCGACGCCTGTTGAGTCGCAGCCCAGCATAAACTCATCGGCAATCCGATACCCTGGCGCTATAGATATAGGAACATTCTACTGGGGTCGAGGCTCGCTCACTTCTTTAATCCGTTTTATAAGCTCTAATATTGGTATTCACCGTTGCGAGTCAACCTCGAGTTGACTCAATCGGCGGATTGTGTGACGTCACGCTGGGCATAGGAGATTGACAACCGTCACTTTCAACTCTCCGATTGATCAACGCGAGGTTAACTCGCAATGGTGGGTACGGATATAAGCCTCGACATCTATTATAGTCATATCCAATTTATTAACTGCACGTGAAAATGAATGTTTGACTAATTAGCGCAATGCTGGAGCAAGTGTGTCGTTATTTCATACTGGATCTATTGGTTGCTGCTGATGAATTAACCTCTATTTCTCTTTGGTTCATGATGTTACTTTACCTGTGTATGTATTAAAGCCCTAACCCGAAGTTCGAGAGAAACAAATCATAAGAGCAGAGTTATAGTAAACAAACGAAAAAAAATGCGCAGGACGACTGAAAATATGGGCACAAAAAAACCAGTTGCAGTTCATAATACTTGTAAAGAAAAAAATCAATTACAAGCGGTCAAAAAGCTACACTTAAATTATTCTTCTTCACACACCTTGCACAACAGCGTTCACCCATCATAGCCAGTAAACAGTCTGTACTTACATAACTACTCCCTGTTCCGGTTCCGCCATAGCTGCTTCCGGTGCCGCCATGACTGTTTCCGGCTCCCCCGAAGGAGCTTCCCGTCCCGCCGTAACTCGAATACTTGCCGTAGGGCATCCTAATGAACTCCCCGTTATCCGAATAACGGAATCAGTCGCTTTGTGCCATAGAATCTTTGTATAGCAGGCTAACTCTAGACGGGCTTATCTTGTTTGCTTCACCGATTAGACGCTATATAAAAATTTCTTGGCAATACGGGCTAGAAACGTTAAATATTGCACGTTTTGCGACTATACTATGTCTACTTGCAGTCGAGCCAAACTTTTTCCAAACGTCACAATGTTTTGTGCTATCGTCGGCGTATATATACACGAGCTTGGCTCAAGGTCTGTATATGCAATAGTCAATAGCCAGTAAGCCTAAAGGAGATTATTAGGCTTAGGCCTGATAACTCTACCTGCAAGTTTTACGATGAAAATATATGTTATTTTGCACGCGATCGAAGAAAAGCCAGCCAGTTTAGTTTTCATTCGGCCAAATCGAATTATCGGCACAGCTCAACGGCAACACTGGGCTACGTCGTGTTGTTCGAATGACGCTGACGTTACTTAGCTTCCCTCGCTACTTGTACACTGTAGGCCTACAGTAGCTCAGGCAGGCTAACGGTTGTAGCGATGCTCTGTTCGATTGTTCCAGTCATTCAGCCTTTCGACAGAGCAACTTCTAGCCTTAGGTTACCTCTAGGTGATAATTTTACATCAGCGTTGTGTGTTCCAGACCAGCCCAGGCCATGCTGCATCCACTATGTGCACCCATCCAACGCTAAAAGGCTCGTAAACAAACGAGAAGGCTAAACCCTGTCAAAAGCACCTTCGGTCAGCGACCATAGTTCCATCAATGTTATTTGCGGTACGTGTGGATGGATAGGCCAACAGGAAGCTCAGCCTGCATTGTCTGTTATTTATGGGACTTCTATTTTGAGAAGAGCTCGTTAGGGAATGTCGGTCATCGTCATAAACAATTAGCTTTGAGAGATAGTGGACCACGCGCGCACCTTCCGTTCTATGCATTGCGATTTTGTTTTAGTACGAATCCTATTCCCTCTGAAATAAATCCTAGCAGCCTTTATGCTCCGTCAGTCGAAGAGCGAATTATTTTAACCCTTGGAATCATTAGCTAACAGCCGGTGGCCTTTGTAAGCGAAGTTCTTATACCGTATCGCGCCACGAGAGTACATAGTACGGTATCGTACTCTCACGGCTGCGATTCCAGAAATTATGACCCTGCATGGCGCCTACAATAAAACGCCCCGATCTACAATTCTACATGTAGAAGTCTGGACGCTAAAGGAAAAAGGTTCAACGGAAACCCTCTTCTACAAGAACGTTCAGCAGTACTGTAGTTTCACCGCGGCTAATGAACATGTTTGATCAACAATATCCATAGTAATGATACACTATCCATTTTGATATTCTATTTACGAGGTCAGGTCCGAAGAAGCGTACAATAAAGGCCTAAGCAGCCGTAGGGCCTAAGACTAAGTCTCACGGTGTGGAATAGCAAGTTCGAACGTGGGGCCTAGGCTTATGTTCCTATCGTCGAAAAGCCTCTTTGCTGAGCGTACGTTCGCTTATATACAGCAGACCATGGCCCGTGGGAGCTGTGAATCACCGTGGAAACACTATCTACGATATTAGCTGAATCCGAATTGAATTCGGCATCGAAAGAGCGGTGCGCCACATGGTCATAGCCTGTGCAAGCCGCGGCGTCATGGGCGATCGTTTTTAAAATCCGGTTTTCTGTTCTTGGGGGTGGGGGGGGGGGGGGGGGGGGGGGGGGGGGGGGGGG
>JAQIWG010004400.1:0-16087 GCA_034695025.1 Chamaedrilus cognettii | reverse complement strand
TGTAGCCCCCCCCCCCACTGTCACCCCTATATGGATGCATGGAGAAACGGAAGAAGCACGTACATCGTGTCTTGTAATGCGTGAACCAGCTGCTTATATTTTGTACAAATTTCATAACACATCGTAGAAGATGTATCATTAGTCTACTTGGTGACATGTACAAGCGCGACAATTTGATGGTTCACCGCATTTCAGACCTGTGAGGCCTCTCTACGTGAAAATATTCATAGGGATACGACCGGCCCGCTTACGTAGAATATTCCAATAATGATTTAGGGGCATACTCTTTCAAACTAATTAGAACCAATTTTTTGTTTTAATCATAGGTTATGGCAGCTTTAAGGAGTAAACTTCACTGTCTTCAGATATACAATTTACTTGGAATTTAATAAAGTAATTTTGCTCAATTGCACACGATATAAATTATTACAATACATGGAAATTTCAGCATGCGCCTAAGGCGTGCGTACTCTTCAGCGACGACATTTGGATGCAAGACGCAAGGCGTTAATTTGTCTGCAAATGAATAGCCTGGTGTCTAGGGGCTTCAGGCTTAAGTCGCAGTCTTGTCAGACGTCTCACAACAATAGAACTGCAATCTCGTGGAACAAAAAACCAACTTCGCTATTGTCGTTTTTCACTTCGATGTGTATTCCATGGAGTCTGACGCCAGCGCCAAGTATAGCGCATGGCATAAAGTGTTTCTTAACTTTAACGCTTAGTGTATACCGTGAAAAATAACGTGATGAACTCCTTCGGCTTCGCCTTTTGAATACCAATTTTTATAGAACGGCGCATAACTCTACACGATCTAGAAAGACTTTTTCACATTGATTTACCGGCATAAAGATCTAACAACATTAATGCTATTTTAATGTTTTTACTAAATAGATCGCGTCAGGTTACGACACGAAATACAACTTGAAATCTCCAATAGCGGGCCGCTGCACTAATTGGGCAGACAATCAGTTGCTGTCTGTAACAGGCCTATGAGTGATAAAGTCTAGGCCCACACGTCAATTAAATGCACGTCGTGATTCAAAGTAAAAGTTGCTTAACTTAAATTTCGTGGAATTAACAAAAATATATTCAACACGTTGTATAATTATTAGAAATGCATTTCTTATGACATAGTGATCGCTTGCTTGTACCTTCAGTTTTGCTGAGCCATGAGATCTCGTATCGACAAGCCTCCACGCCGCTCCAGCGTCGAGTCACTTCTCGATCTCGAGTGCGGCTTCACCATTGATCCCCCTTCCATCGAACCCGCTACACTCGACGACGAAGACTTCGAACCGTTCGACGGCATCCCGCACACTCTGCCCGACCCAACTGCCCCGCCTGCCGATCATGATCCCGGCTTGGACGAAGCGCAGATAATTGACGAGTGTAGCATCATCGCGACCTACTTGCGCCCAGCGCGTGTGATGAGAGCCTCATCAGTGCTTGAAACGAGCGTATCGGCTTACCACCTTCACGTTCCCGTGTCCCCGTCTGATTCAGGCACAGCCTGTTCTTCCAGCCTCAGCTGCAGCGGCAGCGGCGCCGACACGTTCAACGGTCGTTTAAGCGACGCGAACAACGATTACGTCACGAATGACGTCACGGCGCAGCTCGACAGCCAATCAGCGGACGAGCCGCAGACGCGCAGGCGCAAGACGCTGACGGCTCGCGCACGAAACCAGCGCCGCGTGGACAGCAACGAGAGGGAGCGTCAGCGCATGCATTCCCTCAACGACGCGTTTCAGGGCCTGCGCGAGGTCATCCCGCACATCAGGCTCGGCAGAAAGCTGTCGAAGATCGAGACGCTGACGCTCGCTAAGAACTACATCAAGTCACTGACTAACGTCATCTGCGAAATTCGCGGAGAGCCGCCGACGTATAAGAATTTGGATGAAACTGTGCCCGGAGTTTCGCAGTCTCGGCCGCCATCTTGCCTGCCTCCATCTTGCGCGTCGGAGGGGGAGGAGAGAGGGGGATTATGCAGCGATGAGGACGAACTTAACGTGGAGGAGCAGAGTGACTCGTGCAGAGAGACGGAGAGGTACGGGAAGCAGGCAAGGCGCAATTCCCGCAAGGCGGATCACGCGGGAGCGAACAGAGAGTGGGGGGATTACGCTAAGGACTATAAACAGCAAGGTAATTCCGGCGTTTCGAGCTGTGAGAGTCGTCGAGGTCTAACAATTAAAAACATCGAAACGGATCAAAAGATTCTTGACCAAGCCTGCTTCAAGCGGTAGGCTATTAGTTTTGTCGGCCGCAAATATATTTTCTCAAAACCTGTGTGGTTTTAAATGGGTTAAACTTGTTCTGGTTCTTCTAGTCACGTTCGATTGATCTCTATTTCGGATACTACGTGCAGGTCTACACTACAGTGACAGTAGCAACTGTGTGTTTTTTGCTTTCTGCTTCAAAGTATAAAGTGAGTCGCATAAAATATACACTGTATCGTCTATAGGGCCTAGTGATTAAGATGTTGGTATGAGTCATACATGAGTCATATGAGTCATACGTATGAGTCAGGTAGCCATGGCCGCAACAACCTATTGGGACCACGGGACGCGTCCCCCCCAACTTTTGGAACATAAATATTACCCAGCCATTGGTCCCCCCCAACTTCTGAAACGTTGTTGCGGCCCTGGGTATGACAAATCCCGGGTCAGAGGTTCAACACCTAACGCTCTCGATTTGTATATTATTTTGCAGCATTTGTCACTGACAGCCCTTAGGCCTTGCTGCCAGTCACCGTGGCAAGATAAGTTTTACTCATTGGGTGTTGACTGAAATCTCTGAAACGAGGGTCCTCGAGGTCGAGCTACAGTGTCAAGGCTACTCTACTCATTTATTGAGGCCCAAATGGGTCAAGGCTGGGACCGCGGGACCAAGGTCATGTGCAATTTCAATGCAGGCCCATTGGCCAAAGTACTAGGTTACTAGGTTAACTTGGTTGATTGACAGGGTCACGACCTCAGTCTACCCAATCACAAGCTACTTCTAATTTATTTGCATGTGCAACATAACCCTCATTGGTCTTGCGATTCTGATGGTAATATCACACGATCCATTATATTTAATGTCAATGGTTTTACTCGACAGGGCATAGGCCGTATGGCATTAAATGTATGGGCATAATGTTTTAAAATTTTCTACCTGCAAAATTACAGCTTGTGTCAAATTTTCACAATTGATGTTCATTGTGCAGTTCGCAGTATTTTGCAGGTTGCTTTCGATGATTTACACCTGTGAATGCAGGTTCACAATAGGCCATGCTCTTAGGTTTCATATCTGTAGTTTATTCTATGAAACTATATAATATTAGTGTAGATTCAGTTTACAACGCCAATAACAGAAAAAAGATCCATGCAGAGGCTGAGAGGCCGACTTTTTTCAGATGCCGTCAGAGCAAAAATTGCTATGGTAAACAAAATGGAGTGCATGAGATTGAGCTAGCCTTTGGAAGAATTTTTCAATTTGCGACAGCTCGAAGTTTTCTGATGAGGTGTAGGCTAGATTACTAGCCTACGCTAGTAATCTAGCGTAGGCTAGATTACTAAAATCTCGCCTACAATCTACAATCTAGCCTACGCCATCCACGTAGGCTACATACATGTAAACTCCTGATTGCGTCATGGGCTGAGACTACATTTTACCAAACCCTGGGCCAAGTTAGACTGTTCATTTCATTCACAGGACTCATAATCATGGTTGTAAAATATTACATGTATATATAACTGACACTATTTCTGAGAGTTCATCATTTTATCAAAGATTCTATCAAGCGCTTGAAAAATAGACTATTAGATGAAACAACCTTCAGCATGGTCACGTGATGCTAATCAGTCACGTGACCAGTGACGTCAGCGAGGAGCGGAAATAGTCGTTCTGTGTGCGTGTTTTCTGATTTGTGTGCCAACTCGATCGGACACACTTGGGCGGCGCGCGGAGTGTCGGAGAGATGGTAAGTCGCTCACAGTGCCAGAAATAGATCGACTAATGAAATCCTTCGCCGCAGTAATCACTGCGCGACAACTCGGATAACAGCAGAAGTTGTTGAGAGGGTGATTGCGACTCAGTCCTGATTTGCATCATATCACGTTGTGGCCCATATGCCCATATGCTTGCTGGATGCGTGATTTGCGTGTGAAAAAAAGTTTGCATTCAAATACAAACGGTGATCTGATCATTCTGATGTCACAGTTTTTATTGACTGTAGTTTTCTGCTTTAGCTCGCGGTGGCAGCACTCAATTGCACTGCGACGTCAATTCGTCGTTTTGAAAAAAAAATTACAAACTTGTTCGTGCATGTGTCACGCCATGCACGCAGTGATCGCGTGATTTGCCCCCTCTTTGCTTTGGTGACGTGTGGAACAAAAAATTGTTAATTTAGGTGTCTCCAAGAAGATTTTTGACATTTTTTTGCACATTGCCCATAAATATAATTTTTATCCACATACGTTTCGTTAAAAAGTTTAAACAAACGTTGCATAGACCTAGTACAGGAACTAAAGAATTGTTGTGAACCTTGGAAGTTGGGGGGGGGGGCAAATTAGCCTAAAAATTGGGGGATAGTTGGGTGAGATAACTTTATGTGTTGAGGGGGCAATGTCCAATTTTTCCCCTAGTTATAACGCTGCCACTTCCTGAAACCCCCAGGATCGCCGTCTATAATCTGGATGGGCCTATCCACGCTATCGTTGCGCAGCAGTGCCTCGCCTTGAATGAGGGTTTGTCGGCACTCGACTCCGGCACTCTCTCTCTGCAGCAGCAGCCCTGTCGCAGCGTTAGTCGAACTTAGTGGGGATCCACTAGGGCGCTGTTTGGTTTGTCTAATTGCCTCGGACGCCGCGCAAACACTACGTGTGCTCCACTGCGGTGTACGAGACTGCGTGCATCAAGTGGTCGCTCGTACACGTGTCGCCATCTAGGCTCCCCTCTACGATACGTCTGCCGAGCTCTCAGTTCTTCGGCATAGGCGCCGGTGCGACCAACAAAATTTGACTGAAATTGATGCAACCGATGCGCGTAAAAGGAATTTATCGCAACGCCATAATAATAATGGTCCAGGAATATTTGTGATAAGGGTAGGCTGTGATTTGTGATAAGGGTAGGCTGTGATTTGTAATAAGGGTAGGCTGTGATTTGTGATAAGGGTAGGCTGTGATTTATGATAAGGGTAGGCTGTGATTTGTGATAAGGGTAGGCTGTGATTATGGAATTTAGCCCGATGACCAGGTGAGTTTCAACTGAGTTGTGATCCTTTCCGAAAATGAAACGACGAGTTTCAATAAGATAAACTGAACCTAAACAAATGCCGTAACGGTGTGTGTAATTACTTACTTTTTGACAGCGGCAGAACGGACGGCTGGTTAACCCGATGCATTGCCATTCAATTAATGCGAAAAATGTCCCGTGCCCATAGGCGGCCCACCTATGCAGACCATACACCGTGCAAGCAGTCCGGTGTGCACCACCATGTTATGCTTTTACGCAAACAGTTTAAAATAAGACATTTCGGGTAAAATTTTTAATATAATTTAACAATTGAGCTCGTCATGGTTAGCTTGAAAGATGCCTGAAGGTAATATGAGATTCAGAGCAGTTTCGTATACGGTATCGAAATTCTTTGTGCAAACGCCGAAGCCTTTAGCTGCACTTAATTTTCGCGTTTTTGAGTATTTCCCATTATAAATATAGCTTCAGCGGCGCTATTTTCGTGTATGACTTTTTTTCGCGACTTTAGCCGATTCGCGAAATTCGTCAACAATACATGCACGCTAAAATGTCACGTTTAACAGTATTTGATTATTAACGATCGACAGGCCTAAGGTGTTGCGTACTGCGCAGAGCGTTGGCCTAAGCACAAATTTCATTTCAAAGAGAATTAGATCACTGAGCGCATTGGAGCTCGTTGACTGTTCAACTTCTATGCTCCAACACACTAAGGCTGAGTTTTTCCATCGAGTGTTAAAATTTAATCCGAAGTCATGACGTCATCACACCCAATGAATGAGCTGAAAGCTTGATCTATGGTTAATTTAGCGCCATGCGATTGATTTTTGCAGAATAAATCTCGGATTAAAATTTTAACGCTGGATGGAAAAACCCAGCCTTAATGTCATGACGACCAGAACTATGCCGGTGGACACCGGCGTATGAAGCATTACCTCACGACAGTCACGTTGATGGTTCAAATCGATAGCTAAGCACACATCTCGGCGCTGTAGGCCTAGATCAGAGATGCAATTGTCTAGGTAGCGAAGACAGACGAGTACAATGGATCAAAGGCTGTTGTTATCCTACAAGACTTCCGACAAGCGACTAATTACAAGCGATGTCTCCAATAATTATTAATGCCACTTGAACACGAGCTTCGTTGTGTTCACGCCGGTGACAGAAATTAATGATTTTTCAGAACTTGTTTGAAAGAAGAGCTGTTTATGGGACAAACGCAATGTTAATTATGTGGATAATTATTTTAATAAACTGGAACTATTAAGAATAAAATATGGATAGAAATGGAATTTGAACGTACTAAGAATTAATACTGTAAAACATGACATTTTATTGCATTTAATTTTCACGGTTCTGTTCTCTCGTAAATTTTGCTGCACTAAATTTTTGTGTTTATGTGGACTGCTGGAGATATCTTCTGCGGCTTTATTTTGCTGCACGTAATTTTCGTGATATTATCGTGATATTCACGAAATTCACCAAATTACACGCACGCGAAAATGTCATGTCTTACAGCATTTATTGAATAAACGCAATGTCAATTACGCGGATAATTATTTTTATTAATTCTATCTATTAAGAATCAAGCATTCATAAAAATGGAATTAGAACGAGACACAAAACGTAATAAATCTGCTCTCCCTTACCAAAGGTCAGATGCTTTTCACACGTGACCCACAATCTCACATGCAATCAAATTCGGATAAGTGACCGATAGGTGAGTGTCAGTATACGTGGTTTACTTCTGAACTCAGCTTTTCACATCTGAATTGCGGTCATGATGTTGTTTAAATATGATTCACATTTTGATCACAAGTGTGTTGTTCCAATTCACATTGTGGTCCACATGTGAACTGCGTGCGCATTTTCTGTAAGGATAAATTCACGAATCCTACATCTTATATCGTAATGTCCAGAAGCCCAATACATCACTGGATGACAAATTTACACACAACATCAATGCTATCAAATTGAAATCGAAATAAATTGAGCGTAAGGCATAAGTTGCAACAAATGGCACAAAAGTCATGGCATCCCAAGCTCAAAATCACACCTTAGGAAAAAAATTTGATTAAGACAAAGACATTGGAATTGGATATCGGAACAAATTTAAATGATTCCGTACTTGACGTTTGCTCAAAAATTTTACAGATCTAAAATGATCTTGATCTTTCCAGATTTCTGATATTAGCATACAGCACAGAATAAACATTACTTAAAGCATTGCATTTATTTTGAAGAGATCCTAAAGTTCATAAACGGCTGACTACACTAGCATCACTAAAGCTAAGTCAACATACACGCCCAATTGTACATTGCACAAACAGTATACAACAATACAAAAATTACTCGCATCTAAACAGCATCGTTGCAATCATCATTCATTTAAATGTTCACAAACAATTGCTGCATATTGTCCAACGTAAATCTGTTCAGTGTTTGTTGGAAAATGCAATTAAACAAATCCGTTCTATTGTTTGTGAAAGAAGATTGATCGAGAAGAAGAAAGAAAGCAGCGACAACGTATTGATAGTAATGATAACATTTTTGTAATAGCAAGAGCGACAAGATACCAGCATGTGCGGCTACTATAACATTCCTTTATGTACAGTCAAAGGTGAACATTTTGTAGAACCCTTGCCTTAATCAAAGTTAAAACAGTACAAATTTACTTGCAACATATCGAGTCAGCAAGAACGTCAATTAGATACTAGAATCCTTGACTGTTGCTTGTAATGATGCAGTTACACTAGAATTGCTCACACCTGATAAGGTGTTAACAATTAGAGCTAGTCCAAATTTTAAAATTGATAAAATTTTCATGCCTGTACTGGCCACTTTTTAAATTTTTTGTAGTATGACAACTCGCAGTGGACTCGTTCAATTCATAAAAATAAGCAAAACGTAGATTGCACTTTCGTGAAATGGTAAATTTAAGCAAAACATCACGTATAAATATTTTCACTGCTAATAATCAACTCGTGCAAAAGAAATTGTTTAGTACATTCGATTGACTCAAATGGAAACTAAAGATGTGAATTAGCCACAACAGGTAAGAAAACAGATTTAGAAAAACAAGCCATAGCAATGTTCTGATAAAACAGACCTTACTAAAAAGAGTCATTAGACAGATATGAGCATTAAATCGGTGCATTAAGTCTACACAAATTTGGATCATCGACAAATGCAACTATGAGATAAACAAATAAACGAATTCTATGATTTAAAAGCAACATGCTACAAGATGAAGCATTTATATATTTAATATCAAAAACTAAAAAACTTGCGAAGCTTGAGAGAAAATTGTAGACAGTCTGCAATGCCATCTCTTCGCGGTCTGAATAACTATCGGCTGTAAAATATATCGTTGCGATGGGCAATGCTTAACCAGATGAATTATAAGAAACTATCAGCGTAACACGAAATCTTAGAAGCAGTAGGCTAAGATGAAGCAGTCGGCTATTCAGACATCACTGAGAAATTAAGTACTGATATTTTATAATGTTGGATAATGCACTGATATGCCGATGCATAAAGAATGGAATCAATCATAAGAAGCATGAAGAAGCGAGATGCTGCTTGATCAGCGATGTCTTAGTTAGTCTTGTCCTTTCCTTTCTTCAGGCTTGCAAGCTTATCCTGCGCCAGCTTGATGTACTTGTCAAGTATGCCGCTCTTCCTCACTCCAGGGCACAGCGCCAGGCCGAGAACTAACAAAGATAAGAACATGAACAACTATTAGATAAATTGAAACAATAGTAGCTCTGGTGAGCTGTTCACTGTGTAATAGAAGCACGATTCTCACCAAGTATTTCAAATAAAAAGCATTCAAAATACATTATTTCAAGGGCTGAAATAAAATAGAATAGTAATTCTAACAGGGAATCGTAGAAGCATAAAATAAGGTCTTCAGTTAAGTTTTGACAAATTACGAATCACATATTGCAATACAATAATAACAAAAAATTAAACACCAACAAGTTTTCAAAATCAATGCATCGCTATAGCCTCCCTAAGCCTATAGGCCAGCGGCTAAAAATGATGTCAAAACTAATTTGCTGAAATGAAGAGTAACGAATTCATAGCAGTACGGGATCAGTCAAGATTGATGCTAGACAACAACAAAAAGCAAGATCGAGAAATATTTGACTCACCGATGAGATAGGTGAGAAAGAGATTGTTGATGCAGCTGCCGAACCAAGCCACACAGGCAAACGCTCCGATCATGCCAAGGTAGTACTGGACAAAAAATAACAAAAGCACTCAATACAATAGAATATCACTACGTCGCATTTCAAAACGTCTTACCAAGCTCGCTCTTCCAGGTTCAATCTTTAAAATACTAATTACCACCTTCTATCTTTTCTTTACATAAAATGACATATTATTTCTAATACTGTACAACTCCATATTGCAAAGCAACCAAAGAAACGTGCAGCCTGTGAATCGCACAATCATTGTGAATACATCAAATCCGTGTCCGATAATAGATCGAATCAATATGGTAAATCATCATAAAAACATAATTTCACTACTACCAGTGATGGTCATATCTTCATTCAGAACGATCACTCAGATTCTTTGTTGACGAGAGTACGTACCAGCTTAGGTTTCTCTTGCTTGGCACTCAGCAGGTGGTTCTTGAAACAGACGGCGTGCTGCTTCGCGTGCAGAATGCGTCTGCAGATGGCGTCGTACTGCTGCTCCTTCACAGGGTTCCTTGCACACAAATTAGGAATTTCAGCTACTTTAACACAAATCTTTACATAGACGTTAAAGATAATTTGTTACGTTATAATTGAGCAGTAGTTCTAATGTAATGTAAACGGGATAAATCAAATTTTAATTGCATTTTAAATCTCCTTTCGATTGTAGGGCTGTTCTTTATTGTACTTGAATATTTTGCAATAGAAGTAACAACATTGCACAATGGCAAAAAACATATATAACCAATCCAGGTTTCCTTCATTTAGGCAATATGCTAAATTATTGCAAAGCGACAAATGAAATGTAAGAGTGCTAGTGTCTGAATTCTGCAATAGACTACGTCCAACATTAAAAATTACAGTTAAATGATACTGCAGGAAGAAAAAAAGTTTTTCAGATTATACCAACAAGTGCGCAGAGTAGCGCGAGTGATGAACGTACCACTCAGAAGCGCCAAACAGAGCGCTGGTGAGCGCAGGCAGCGCAAAGTCAACAGCCGTGATGACGATCCCCAACAGACAGAGCGTCGTCAGCACCGACGGCTCCATGTACCACATGATCCTGAAACATTAAAATAGACAGACATGGATTGTATTACAATTCTTTGTATTTTATGTGCATGTTTTTCTGGAACATTCTTTGAGAAACTGATAGGTTGGTAAGCAGAAATTTGTAGGCTTTGGTAAGATAGCTTTCACACAAATTCAACATATCTAGCTGTTACTCTAATATTTTAAATTGCTGAATATTCTTACCAATTATTTCTGTAGCAATTCCTCTAAATTAATTACGCAAATCAGAAGAGATTAAAATCATTTAACAGTCAATTGATGACTTTTGAAGATCAATAAGCATTTCACAAGCGTGTTAACATACGCGTACAACGAAGCAATATATACGCTATCAAGCCATGCTTCAATTACTGATGTTTGCATCAGGTGTACTAGACGTTGGATTTATCTAAATCTATTGCAATAAATAATAGTTATGAAGGAGCAAATGACAGGCATCATATTTTAAATCACAATGACAGTAGTCCAGTGGCTATTAGAAAAGAGAATATATATAAATGAAATGATATAAAAATGATGTTGTTCTTAAAATCACTCAATTAGTAGCAAATAACATGATAGGCCTGTAATTGCTTTGATATAACACATTTAAAAGCCGATAAAGATCAGCAGTGCCTGAGCATGCGCACTTCACACGCTTGCCATCGTGTGATCACCATTGAGGACAGTAGATAGCTTCCAATTACATTTATGGTGAGTCAACACACTTATTGTGTCAATTGTGAAATTGTGATCCATTATTACGATGCGTTCGGACAAAGGAGAGACCCCTTGAATGCTCTCTTCAACATTACGTGTGGACATCACATGCGTGTGATGTTTATAATACATGCAAAACATGCATGTTTACTTCACAACATTAATCATCGAAACTTAATTCCTCATGATTTCACTATATGCAAGATAGGATATAATGAAAGTTGAAGTGGAATGCTTATCATTTTTTGTCCACAGCTGTCATGACAGATTTAATTGCGTTGATTTACACTTTAATTCCATGCAACCTCTTGTTATTAGGTTTAGTTTTTCAATCAGGAGTTAAATCATATCATACTGATCCAGGGGCATGCCATCTCATCCAATCAGTGCACTGAGCTTCATCTAGGATTCCCTTCATGCCATGTTATTGCTTGCTAAAATCTGAATCTTGAATCATGCTCTTATGATTACAAGTCCCTGCCTCAAGTGTTGAATCACTATTGATTATATATAAATACTAATAATATATCAATACAAAAATTAACTTTAGGAATTAACTTCAATTATACTAGAACTCAAATATAATAAGCAATCTGCATCCGCCGGCTAACAGAAACTTAAGGGTGATGACTCCGGCGATGATGGCCGGGTAGTACTTCTGATCCCACTCGAGGAACTTGTTGATCGGCAGCATGAGCTCCCGGTGCCCCTCCAGGTCCTTCTTCAGTTTTGCCAGCTCCGCCAAACCCTGCAAAAATAGCAAGCCACACATATCACAAAATTAGCATTAGCTTGCCAACATTAACATTGGCCCTGGCTTCCCCAATGCTACTGAGCATTCAGGAATGCTAGGGAAGGAAATTGAATAAAGATAAAGGGATGAAACTTCACTACATACAAATCAAACAACGTAACAAGAATGCGCAGAACGTTCCATTGACAATGCAAGCCAACTACACAATTACACGTTTAGCCTCTATTTCAATAATTAACTTAAAATGCCACTTCGTCAGAATAATATAACAATGCCAAATTCAACGTTAATCGTTAATAAAAACTCACCAAACAATAATCAAATTAACTAAAAAAAAATAATTCGGCTCGAAACAATGCTCCTAAATAAATGAGCACGCAGGATGAAGATGCTAGAACCAGCTGACCTCTCCCGCAGGCGCACCGACACATCCTCCCCCGACGTGAGACTCGGGCTCCGAATGATCCCCGTCCATTCTTCCTCGTTTGTAGCTGCACCGCGGTCTAAAAAAAGAAATGTCGCGTCGAACACGGCTTATCGAAGTGGACGAAGAGACCTGCGCTGGGCCTGTGTGGTCGCGTGTCACAACTTGAAGATTTCACAACTACGCAGATTAGGCAGAAACTTAGGCAGAACAATATAAGACGTCGCAAAATAAGATAATGGAAAAAACTGGGGCGACGCAATATATATGTAAACAAACTAGAAAAGCACCTGCCCCGGGATTCTTGACCAATCAGCGCGCCGCTGCGCCTATGTCCAGTTTCTCCAATTTTTAGACGAAATTAAATAACACAAGTTTTCAGGATTTTAATTTTTGGAAATCGTTATGCAATAGATTTGGACCTACTTTTAATATTGCCTAAATATTGCAAAAATTGATAAGTGTTTTTGTATTGCTTTTGCTAATATAGAGTCTTACATAATATTGTATTTTAAGCATGATGTCCGCATGAGGATTTTGAGTCCATAGCTAAAGATCAAATGCTACTCCGGCACTATGTAGTAAGCTCAGTCTATTGCAGATATGATTAAGTTTTGCAACGTATAGGCCTACGCCTATTATATACAACAAAAATATACGCATAGTGTGTTTTTGCCGCGTGAATAATCTGAAAACTTCTGCTCTGAAATTAAGACAACTCACTATCTGAAATGCTAATCCATCATCAAACAACTGTTTTGTAAATTGTTCCACTATTCTTCCACTGTTCAAATTCAGACAAGATCGAGAAGCTTAGGCTCTAATCCCTATGCATCAGGATCAGAGGTAATCCTCAAAGAGCATGAATCCTGAGAAGGTGGAATAGTCGTTGAGCAGCGCCGAGTCCTTGCTGAGTTGGATCCAGACGTGGTCGTCCGCCCTGAGGGTGAGCACGAGGGTCTGGCTGCCCGTCCCGTACCCCGCACGCCCGTCCCCGTGCAGCGGGCCCTTGTGCTTGTCGTTCATCATGATCCACGCGTAGACGTCCTGCATGACACCAACACACGCTTTTTTACTTCATCTGTGCTACATCTATACCATATATTATGATACATACATAGAGTGAAGTTTAGCAATAACACACGTGCGCTAAGCTTGCTGCATCTGAAACAGGCGTAGTGCAGCTGTTCAGCGTTTAAAAATCACATGCCTGTGCCACCACGGTCGATTTACACACGTAACGGTGCACCTGCCCGTTTCGAATTACGTGTGAAATTTAGAAAAAAATCCACGCCTAGCTTCCTAAACTTGACCTTGCCTAAAAACCTGAAAATTGCAGCATTTAATGTCATCGAATGTAAAGGAAAAGAAATTTTATTATTGTCTTGGTTAGCCCAACTATCAACGTCTGACAATTTATTTAGTAGATTTGCTAAATATTCGCTCCAGAGTACACGTGATCGTGTAAATGTTTAATGCTATATGGAGCATTATGGAGCATGTACACTTGTACAGTACAGCATTGAACCTCTATAAGATCCCGTCCCTCTGGAGCAAATATTTGCAGATCTACAAAATAAATAGTTAGACATTGACAGTTAACCAAGACAATAATACAATTTCTTGCACACAACAATTGACGGCATTTAATATGTTGCAATTCTCAGGTAAAATTCATCAGTCTTTTAAAAAAAATTAGTTTCGGAAGTCACCAGTTGAAATATCCTTTAACAAAGTTATGGTTATTGTTATCAATGCGCCAGCACTGTAATATCTGCAGGCAGAAGTCCTAAAGAATAAACGTTTGAAAACCATATCTAGTCCACAAACATAAGCCTACTTTGTTATTTTGCCCGACGATGTGCGTCGTGAACAAGTAGGTCGCGTTCTGCTTAGCGACGAAGTGCGACGAGTAAACGTCGAACGCGTCTCCGACGTTCGTCAGCACGACGTCGAACGTGACGACCGTCTCCTGTAACACGGGGCCGAGCTTTTGACTGCGCGCCACCGAGAACGCCACCCTCCTCCTGTCTCCCGCCGCCGCCGCGGCCCCCGAGTCGCCCTTTGCCCCCTTCGGTCCCACGGGGCCCAAAGGGCCGATGTCGCCCGAAGTTCCCTTGTCTCCCGCATCGCCCTTGGGTCCCGGTTCTCCGCGCTTGCCTCGCGCGCCGTGCTGACCGATGGGGCCGACTGGACCTGAGTATAAAATATGAGGTCGTTACAGCTCATTGCCAACTTCGACACGCTCACCGACATCATTGGGGCTACCCACGGACTGCATATTGTTCTTGAGCACGTGCAGAGCGTCAGCAGCAATCTCAATTCTTCTTCAATACCTCATTGGTTTTGCTTCATTCTAGTGAAGAAAAAGATGAAAAACGCTTCAAAATAGCGCCATCTTGCTAATGCATTTGAATTAAAATATCCGACTAGGGGTTAAATCCTGTCACATCACTTCAAACATCTTTTTTCAAACATCTTTTTGCACAAACCTTGTATTCCTTAACTATATAAGTAAATTGCTAGAAATGCCTTCTAGAGATGACTCAAAGACGCAAAGTCTCAAAGTCGTGAAGTCTCAAAGTCTCAATGCCTCCAAGTCACAGAGCCGCACAGGCGCAGAGCCGCAAAGTCGCAGAGCCGCAAAATGCATTTTGCTTTACTTTTACTGGATACTTTAATCCAACTAGGGGTTAACAAAACGATACAATGAACTTTTTGCTGGTGTACAAATCGAGCACACATTTGGAACATCGACCTTACATGACATTTCTTCAAATGAAATTTCAGTGAAATGTGTGACACTTTGTGAAAACTTATGGGGGTTTTTAGCCTTTTTTATTAGAAAGTCAATGATTTAAATTTTTCGGCGTTCTCAGCAAAGTGCAGCAACATGATTAGCGTTTTACAAAACAGGAGTATGAAATTTGTTGAAAATTGCGGCTTCTTTTTATTGATGAAAGAATTTTTAAACGGTCAACATTTCACAAAGCTACAGCCTTGAGTCTTGTGTCCCGTTTGTGTTGCGGACACGGTGTAACATAGGCTATACATATTTGTGCAATGTCCAAATAACGTTTCTGCATCTGACCTTGTAATCCATTAAAACCCTTTTCGCCCGGTGGTCCCCTCTCTCCAGGTTGTCCATCCTGGCCGCGAGATCCATGTAGTCCGGGTATTCCAGGGACGCCGGGGGTCCCAGCCGGACCAACCATGCAGCTGCAGTGGTCAGGCGCCGCTGCGGTGGAACACGGAGTCGACTCCTGGTCACTCCCGCAGTGAAACGAACTCAAGTGGACGATCAACAGCAGCAACACAGTGAGGACGCGCTTGCGTGTGCCTAACTGCAGCAAAGCACATCAGATTGTGGAAATATAAATCGATGAATTATAAGAAATTCAACTCATTTTTCACAACAAATACATTACAATGTCATGTACACTCATTGATGTGCATAGCAATTAGACCTGTAGGGATCTAGGCCATAATAGAAATATAAGAAGTGCGCAGTCAATTAAAACAGTGTGGATGTGAAATAGGCTTGAATATAGTTCGAAGAACTATAGTATACGCACACCGGTGACACTCCCTATCTCTCTCATAGCGTCGTTTTTTTTGTGTTTTTTCACGTGTTAAAACGGCGCACTGCTCTAGCTGGTGTACCAATAAGGCGATTTCATTGGTCCCTGACTCCCTGTA